>CAKKTC010000075.1:0-77685 GCA_920104205.1 Eupeodes latifasciatus | reverse complement strand
GTAGAACCTTTTGGTTTGCAGTTGTGGGTAGAGCATTTAAATACCTTTCTTTTGATGTGTATTTTGATTGGGTGGGAAATAGTTTTGAAAATACTACTTTTTTTCGGCAAGGGGTTAGCCCACAATTTTCTCGAAAAACTGAAAAAAAATCATTTTTGAGATTTATGCATCAATTGAAAGGCGGCGCGATGCTCTGTACTTTAGTGAAAACCGCATCTTGTTTGGAGGCTTGGTTGAGGAGATAAAGCAATCGAAAGATAATTTGTGATGGGCTGGGTCGAAATTCTGTAATTTTACTTTTTGACTAATTTTTCCGAAACGAGAGCTCGTAGAACCTTTTGGTTTGCAGTTGTGGGTAGAGCAGTTAAATACCTTTCTTTTGATGTGTATTTTGATTGGGTGGGAAATAGTTTTGAAAATACTACTTTTTTTCGGCAAGGGGTTAGCCCACAATTTTCTCGAAAAACTGAAAAAAAAATCATTTTTGAGATTTATGCATCAATTGAAAGGCGGCGCGATGCTCTGTACTTTAGTGAAAACCGCATCTTGTTTGGAGGCTTGGTTGAGGAGATAAAGCAATCGAAAGATAATTTGTGATGGGCTGGGTCGAAATTCTGTAATTTTACTTTTTGACTAATTTTTCCGAAACGAGAGCTCGTAGAACCTTTTGGTTTGCAGTTGTGGGTAGAGCATTTAAATACCTTTCTTTTGATGTGTATTTTGATTGGGTGGGAAATAGTTTTGAAAATACTACTTTTTTTCGGCAAGGGGTTAGCCCACAATTTTCTCGAAAAACTGAAAAAAAATCATTTTTGAGATTTATGCATCAATTGAAAGGCGGCGCGATGCTCTGTACTTTAGTGAAAACCGCATCTTGTTTGGAGGCTTGGTTGAGGAGATAAAGCAATCGAAAGATAATTTGTGATGGGCTGGGTCGAAATTCTGTAATTTTACTTTTTGACTAATTTTTCCGAAACGAGAGCTCGTAGAACCTTTTGGTTTGCAGTTGTGGGTAGAGCATTTAAATACCTTTCTTTTGATGTGTATTTTGATTGGGTGGGAAATAGTTTTGAAAATACTACTTTTTTTCGGCAAGGGGTTAGCCCACAATTTTCTCGAAAAACTGAAAAAAAATCATTTTTGAGATTTATGCATCAATTGAAAGGCGCCGCGATGCTCTGTACTTTAGTGAAAACCGCATCTTGTTTGGAGGCTTGGTTGAGGAGATAAAGCAATCGAAAGATAATTTATGATGGGCTGGGTCGAAATTCTGTAATTTTACATTTTGACTAATTTTTCCGAAACGAGAGCTCGTAGAACCTTTTGGTTTGCAGTTGTGGGTAGAGCATTTAAATACCTTTCTTTTGATGTGTATTTTGATTGAGTGGGAAATAGTTTTGAAAATACTACTTTTTTTCGGCAAGGGGTTAGCCCACAATTTTCTCGAAAAACTGAAAAAAAAATCATTTTTGAGATTTATGCATCAATTGAAAGGCGGCGCGATGCTCTGTACTTTAGTGAAAACCGCATCTTGTTTGGAGGCTTGGTTGAGGAGATAAAGCAATCGAAAGATAATTTGTGATGGGCTGGGTCGAAATTCTGTAATTTTACTTTTTGACTAATTTTTCCGAAACGAGAGCTCGTAGAACCTTTTGGTTTGCAGTTGTGGGTAGAGCATTTAAATACCTTTCTTTTGATGTGTATTTTGATTGGGTGGGAAATAGTTTTGAAAATACTACTTTTTTTCGGCAAGGGGTTAGCCCACAATTTTCTCGAAAAACTGAAAAAAAAATCATTTTTGAGATTTATGCATCAATTGAAAGGCGGCGCGATGCTCTGTACTTTAGTGAAAACCGCATCTTGTTTGGAGGCTTGGTTGAGGAGATAAAGCAATCGAAAGATAATTTGTGATGGACTGGGTCGAAATTCTGTAATTTTACTTTTTGACTAATTTTTCCGAAACGAGAGCTTGTAGAACCTTTTGGTTTGCAGTTGTGGGTAGAGCATTTAAATACCTTTCTTTTGATGTGTATTTTGATTGGGTGGGAAATAGTTTTGAAAATACTACTTTTTTTCGGCAAGGGGTTAGCCCACAATTTTCTCGAAAAACTGAAAAAAAAATCATTTTTGTGATTTATGCATCAATTGAAAGGCGGCGCGATGCTCTGTACTTTAGTGAAAACCGCATCTTGTTTGGAGGCTTGGTTGAGGAGATAAAGCAATCGAAAGATAATTTGTGATGGGCTGGGTCGAAATTCTGTAATTTTACTTTTTGACTAATTTTTCCGAAACGAGAGCTCGTAGAACCTTTTGGTTTGCAGTTGTGGGTAGAGCATTTAAATACCTTCTTTTGATGTGTATTTTGATTGGGTGGGAAATAGTTTTGAAAATACTACTTTTTTTCGGCAAGGGGTTAGCCCACAATTTTCTCGAAAAACTGAAAAAAAAATCATTTTTGAGATTTATGCATCAATTGAAAGGCGGCGCGATGCTCTGTACTTTAGTGAAAACCGCATCTTGTTTGGAGGCTTGGTTGAGGAGATAAAGCAATCGAAAGATAATTTGTGATGGGCTGGGTCGAAATTCTGTAATTTTACTTTTTGACTAATTTTTCCGAAACGAGAGCTCGTAGAACCTTTTGGTTTGCAGTTGTGGGTAGAGCATTTAAATACCTTTCTTTTGATGTGTATTTTGATTGGGTGGGAAATAGTTTTGAAAATACTACTTTTTTTAGGCAAGGGGTTAGCCCACAATTTTCTCGAAAAACTGAAAAAAAATAATTTTTGAGATTTATGCATCAATTAAAAGGCGGCGCGATGCTCTGTACTTTAGTGAAAACCGCATCTTGTTTGGAGGCTTGGTTGAGGAGATAAAGCAATCGAAAGATAATTTGTGATGGGCTGGGTCGAAATTCTGTAATTTTAGTTTTTGATTAATTTTTCCGAAACGAGAGCTCGTAGAACCTTTTGGTTTGCAGTTGTGGGTAGAGCATTTAAATACCTTTCTTTTGATGTGTATTTTGATTGGGTGGGAAATAGTTTTGAAAATACTACTTTTTTTCGGCAAGGGGTTAGCCCACAATTTTCTCGAAAAACTGAAAAAAAAATCATTTTTGAGATTTATGCATCAATTGAAAGGCGGCGCGATGCTCTGTACTTTAGTGAAAACCGCATTTTGTTTGGAGGCTTGGTTGAGGAGATAAAGCAATCGAAAGATAATTTGTGATGGGCTGGGTCGAAATTCTGTAATTTTACTTTTTGACTAATTTTTCCGAAACGAGAGCTCGTAGAACCTTTTGGTTTGCAGTTGTGGGTAGAGCATTTAAATACCTTTCTTTTTGATGTGTATTTTGATTGGGTGGGAAATAGTTTTGAAAATACTACTTTTTTTTCGGCAAGGGGTTAGCCCACAATTTTCTCGAAAAACTGAAAAAAAATCATTTTTGAGATTTATGCATCAATTGAAAGGCGCCGCGATGCTCTGTACTTTAGTGAAAACCGCATCTTGTTTGGAGGCTTGGTTGAGGAGATAAAGCAATCGAAAGATAATTTATGATGGGCTGGGTCGAAATTCTGTAATTTTACATTTTGACTAATTTTTCCGAAACGAGAGCTCGTAGAACCTTTTGGTTTGCAGTTGTGGGTAGAGCATTTAAATACCTTTCTTTTGATGTGTATTTTGATTGAGTGGGAAATAGTTTTGAAAATACTACTTTTTTTCGGCAAGGGGTTAGCCCACAATTTTCTCGAAAAACTGAAAAAAAAATCATTTTTGAGATTTATGCATCAATTGAAAGGCGGCGCGATGCTCTGTACTTTAGTGAAAACCGCATCTTGTTTGGAGGCTTGGTTGAGGAGATAAAGCAATCGAAAGATAATTTGTGATGGGCTGGGTCGAAATTCTGTAATTTTACTTTTTGACTAATTTTTCCGAAACGAGAGCTCGTAGAACCTTTTGGTTTGCAGTTGTGGTAGAGCATTTAAATACCTTTCTTTTGATGTGTATTTTGATTGGGTGGGAAATAGTTTTGAAAATACTACTTTTTTTCGGCAAGGGGTTAGCCCACAATTTTCTCGAAAAACTGAAAAAAATCATTTTTGAGATTTATGCATCAATTGAAAGGCGGCGCGATGCTCTGTACTTTAGTGAAAACCGCATCTTGTTTGGAGGCTTGGTTGAGGAGATAAAGCAATCGAAAGATAATTTGTGATGGGCTGGGTCGAAATTCTGTAATTTTACTTTTTGACTAATTTTTCCGAAACGAGAGCTCGTAGAACCTTTTGGTTTGCAGTTGTGGGTAGAGCATTTAAATACCTTTCTTTTGATGTGTATTTTGATTGGGTGGGAAATAGTTTTGCAAATACTACTTTTTTTTCGGCAAGGGGTTAGCCCACAATTTTCTCGAAAAACTGAAAAAAAATCATTTTTGAGATTTATGCATCAATTGAAAGGCGGCGCGATGCTCTGTACTTTAGTGAAAACCGCATCTTGTTTGGAGGCTTGTTTGAGGAGATAAAGCAATCGAAAGATAATTTGTGATGGGCTGGGTCGAAATTCTGTAATTTTACTTTTTGACTAATTTTTCCGAAACGAGAGCTCGTAGAACCTTTTGGTTTGCAGTTGTGGGTAGAGCATTTAAATACCTTTCTTTTGATGTGTATTTGATTGGGTGGGAAATAGTTTTGAAAATACTACTTTTTTTCGGCAAGGGGTTAGCCCACAATTTTCTCGAAAAACTGAAAAAAAATCATTTTTGAGATTTATGCATCAATTGAAAGGCGGCGCGATGCTCTGTACTTTAGTGAAAACCGCATCTTGTTTGGAGGCTTGGTTGAGGAGATAAAGCAATCGAAAGATAATTTGTGATGGGCTGGGTCGAAATTCTGTAATTTTACTTTTTGACTAATTTTTCCGAACGAGAGCTCGTAGAACCTTTTGGTTTGCAGTTGTGGGTAGAGCATTTAAATACCTTTCTTTTGATGTGTATTTTGATTGGGTGGGAAATAGTTTTGAAAATACTACTTTTTTTCGGCAAGGGGTTAGCCCACAATTTTCTCGAAAAACTGAAAAAAAATCATTTTTGAGATTTATGCATCAATTGAAAGGCGGCGCGATGCTCTGTACTTAAGTGAAAACCGCATCTTGTTTGGAGGCTTGGTTGAGGAGATAAAGCAATCGAAAGATAATTTGTGATGGGCTGGGTCGAAATTCTGTAATTTTACTTTTTGACTAATTTTTCCGAAACGAGAGCTCGTAGAACCTTTTGGTTTGCAGTTGTGGGTAGAGCATTTAAATACCTTTCTTTTGATGTGTATTTTGATTGGGTGGGAAATAGTTTTGAAAATACTACTTTTTTTCGGCAAGGGGTTAGCCCACAATTTTCTCGAAAAACTGAAAAAAAATCATTTTTGAGATTTATGCATCAATTGAAAGGCGGCGCGATGCTCTGTACTTAAGTGAAAACCGCATCTTGTTTGGAGCTTGGTTGAGGAGATAAAGCAATCGAAAGATAATTTGTGATGGGCTGGGTCGAAATTCTGTAATTTTACTTTTTGACTAATTTTTCCGAACGAGAGCTCGTAGAACCTTTTGGTTTGCAGTTGTGGGTAGAGCATTTAAATACCTTTCTTTTGATGTGTATTTTGATTGGGTGGGAAATAGTTTTGAAAATACTACTTTTTTTCGGCAAGGGGTTAGCCCACAATTTTCTCGAAAAACTGAAAAAAAATCATTTTTGAGATTTAGGCATCAATTGAAAGGCGCGCGATGCTCTGTACTTTAGTGAAAACCGCATCTTGTTTGGAGGCTTGGTTGAGGAGATAAAGCAATCGAAAGATAATTTGTGATGGGCTGGGTCGAAATTCTGTAATTTTACTTTTTGACTAATTTTTCCGAAACGAGAGCTCGTAGAACCTTTTGGTTTGCAGTTGTGGGTAGAGCATTTAAATACCTTTCTTTTGATGTGTATTTTGATTGGGTGGGAAATAGTTTTGAAAATACTACTTTTTTTCGGCAAGGGGTTAGCCCACAATTTTCTCGAAAAACTGAAAAAAAAATCATTTTTGAGATTTATGCATCAATTGAAAGGCGGCGCGATGCTCTGTACTTTAGTGAAAACCGCATCTTGTTTGGAGGCTTGGTTGAGGAGATAAAGCAATCGAAAGATAATTTGTGATGGGCTGGGTCAAAATTCTGTAATTTTACTTTTTGACACAATTTTCTCGTAAACTGAAAAAAATCATTTTTGAGATTTATACATCAATTGAAAGGCGGCGCGATGCTCTGTACTTTAGTGAAAACCGCATCTTGTTTGGAGGCTTGGTTGAGGAGATAAAGCAATCGAAAGATAATTTGTGATGGGCTGGGTCGAAATTCTTTAATTTTATAATTTTACTTTTTGACACAATTTTCTCGAAAAACTGAAAAAAATCATTTTTGAGATTTATACATCAATTGAAAGGCGGCTCGATGCTCTGTACTTTAGTGAAAACCGCATCTTGTTTGGAGGCTTGGTTGAGGAGATAAAGCAATCGAAAGATAATTTGTGATGGGCTGGGTCGAAATTCTGTAATTTTACTTTTTGACTAATTTTTCCGAAACGAGAGCTCGTAGAACCTTTTGGTTTGCAGTTGTGGGTAGAGCATTTAAATACCTTTCTTTTGATGTGTATTTTGATTGGGTGGGAAATAGTTTTGAAAATACTACTTTTTTTCGGCAAGGGGTTAGCCCACAATTTTCTCGAAAAACTGAAAAAAATCATTTTTGAGATTTATGCATCAATTGAAAGGCGGCGCGATGCTCTGTACTTTAGTGAAAACCGCATCTTGTTTGGAGGCTTGGTTGAGGAGATAAAGCAATCGAAAGATAATTTGTGATGGGCTAGGTCGAAATTCTGTAATTTTACTTTTTGACACAATTTTCTCGAAAACTGAAAAAAAATCATTTTGAGATTTATACATCATTGAAAGGCGGCGCGATGCTCTGTACTTTAGTGAAAACCGCATCTTGTTTGGAGGCTTGGTTGAGGAGATAAAGCAATCGAAAGATAATTTGTGATGGGCTGGGTCGAAATTCTGTAATTTTACTTTTTGACACAATTTTCTCGAAAAACTGAAAAAAAATCATTTTTGAGATTTATACATCAATTGAAAGGCGGCGCGATGCTCTGTACTTTAGTGAAAACCGCATCTTGTTTGGAGGCTTGGTTGAGGAGATAAAGCAATCGAAAGATAATTTGTGATGGGCTGGGTCAAAATTCTGTAATTTTACTTTTTGACACAATTTTCTCGTAAAACTGAAAAAAAATCATTTTTGAGATTTATACATCAATTGAAAGGCGGCGCGATGCTCTGTACTTTAGTGAAAACCGCATCTTGTTTGGAGGCTTGGTTGAGGAGATAAAGCAATCGAAAGATATTTTGTGATGGGCTGGGTCGAAATTCTTTAATTTATAATTTTACTTTTTGACACAATTTTCTCGAAAAACTGAAAAAAAATCATTTTTGAGATTTATACATCAATTGAAAGGCGGCTCGATGCTCTGTACTTTAGTGAAAACCGCATCTTGTTTGGAGGCTTGGTTGAGGAGATAAAGCAATCGAAAGATAATTTGTGATGGGCTGGGTCGAAATTCTGTAATTTTACTTTTTGACTAATTTTTCCGAAACGAGAGCTCGTAGAACCTTTTGGTTTGCAGTTGTGGGGTAGAGCATTTAAATACCTTTCTTTTGATGTGTATTTTGATTGGGTGGGAAATAGTTTTGAAAATACTACTTTTTTTCGGCAAGGGGTTAGCCCACAATTTTCTCGAAAAACTGAAAAAAATCATTTTTGAGATTTATGCATCAATTGAAAGGCGGCGCGATGCTCTGTACTTTAGTGAAAACCGCATCTTGTTTGGAGGCTTGGTTGAGGAGATAAAGCAATCGAAAGATAATTTGTGATGGGCTGGGTCAAAATTCTGTAATTTTACTTTTTGACACAATTTTCTCGTAAAACTGAAAAAAAATCATTTTTGAGATTTATACATCAATTGAAAGGCGGCGCGATGCTCTGTACTTTAGTGAAAACCGCATCTTGTTTGGAGGCTTGGTTGAGGAGATAAAGCAATCGAAAGATAATTTGTGATGGGCTAGGTCGAAATTCTGTAATTTTACTTTTTGATACAATTTTCTCGAAAAACTGAAAAAAAATCATTTTTGAGATTTATACATCAATTGAAAGGCGGCGCGATGCTCTGTACTTTAGTGAAAACCGAATCTTGTTTGGAGGCTTGGTTGAGAAGATAAAGCAATCGAAAGATAATTTGTGATGGGCTGGGTCGAAATTCTGTAATTTTACTTTTTGACACAATTTTCTCGAAAAACTGAAAAAAAAAATCATTTTTGAGATTTATGCATCAATTGAAAGGCGGCGCGATGCTCTGTACTTTAGTGAAAACCGCATCTTGTTTGGAGGCTTGGTTGAGGAGATAAAGCAATCGAAAGATAATTTGTGATGGGCTGGGTCGAAATTCTGTAATTTTACTTTTTGACACAATTTTCTCGAAAAACTGAAAAAAAAAATCATTTTTGAGATTTATGCATCAATTGAAAGGCGGCGCGATTCTCTGTACTTTAGTGAAAACCGCATCTTGTTTGGAGGCTTGGTTGAGGAGATAAAGCCATCGAAAGATATTTTGTGATGGGCTGGGTCGAAATTCTGTAATTTTACTTTTTGACACAATTTTCTCGAAAAACTGAAAAAAAATCATTTTTTGAGATTTATACATCAATTGAAAGGCGGCGCGATGCTCTGTACTTTAGTGAAAACCGCATCTTGTTTGGAGGCTTGGTTGAGGAGATAAAGCAATCGAAAGATAATTTGTGATGGGCTGGGTCGAAATTCTGTAATTTTACTTTTTGACACAATTTTCTCGAAAAACTGAAAAAAAAATCATTTTTGAGATTTATGCATCAATTGAAAGGCGGCGCGATGCTCTGTACTTTAGTGAAAACCGCATCTTGTTTGGAGGCTTGGTTGAGGAGATAAAGCAATCGAAAGATAATTTGTGATGGGCTGGGTCAAAATTCTGTAATTTTACTTTTTGACACAATTTTCTCGAAAAACTGAAAAAAAAATCATTTTTGAGATTTATACATCAATTGAAAGGCGGCGCGATGCTCTGTACTTTAGTGAAAACCGCATCTTGTTTGGAGGCTTGGTTGAGGAGATAAAGCAATCGAAAGATAATTTGTGATGGGCTGGGTCGAAATTCTTTAATTTTATAATTTTACTTTTTGACACAATTTTCTCGAAAAACTGAAAAAAAAATCATTTTTGAGATTTATACATCAATTGAAAAGCGGCTCGATGCTCTGTACTTTAGTGAAAACCGCATCTTGTTTGGAGGCTTGGTTGAGGAGATAAAGCAATCGAAAGATAATTTGTGATGGGCTGGGTCGAAATTCTGTAATTTTATAATTTTACTTTTTGACACAATTTTCTCGAAAAACTGAAAAAAAAATCATTTTTGAGATTTATGCATCAATTGAAAGGCGGCGCGATGCTCTGTACTTTAGTGAAAACCGCATCTTGTTTGGAGGCTTGGTTGAGGAGATAAAGCAATCGAAAGATAATTTGTGATGGGCTGGGTCGAAATTCTGTAATTTTACTTTTTGACTAATTTTTCCGAAACGAGAGCTCGTAGAACCTTTTGGTTTGCAGTTGTGGGTAGAGCATTTAAATACCTTTTTTTTGATGTGTATTTTGATTGGGTGGGAAATAGTTTTGAAAATACTACTTTTTTTCGGCAAGGGGTTAGCCCACAATTTTCTCGAAAAACTGAAAAAAAATCATTTTTGATATTTATGCATCAATTGAAAGGCGGCGCGATGCTCTGTACTTTAGTGAAAACCGCATCTTGTTTGGAGGCTTGGTTGAGGAGATAAAGCAATCGAAAGATAAATTGTGATGGGCTGGGTCGAAATTCTGTAATTTTACTTTTTGACACAATTTTCTCGAAAAACTGAAAAAAAATCATTTTTGAGATTTATACATCAATTGAAAGGCGGCGCGATGCTCTGTACTTTAGTGAAAACCGCATCTTGTTTGGAGGCTTGGTTGAGGAGATAAAGCAATCGAAAGATAATTTGTGATGGGCTGGGTCGAAATTCTGTAATTTTACTTTTTGACACAATTTTCTCGAAAAACTGAAAAAAAAAATCATTTTTGAGATTTATACATCAATTGAAAGGCGGCGCGATGCTCTGTACTTTAGTGAAAACCGCATCTTGTTTGGAGGCTTGGTTGAGGAGATAAAGCAATCGAAAGATAATTTGTGATGGGCTGGGTCGAAATTCTGTAATTTTACTTTTTGACTAATTTTTCCGAAACGAGAGCTCGTAGAACCTTTTGGTTTGCAGTTGTGGGTAGAGCATTTAAATACCTTTTTTTTGATGTGTATTTTGATTGGGTGGGAAATAGTTTTGAAAATACTACTTTTTTTCGGCAAGGGGTTAGCCCACAATTTTCTCGAAAAACTGAAAACAAATCATTTTTGATATTTATGCATCAATTGAAAGGCGGCGCGATGCTCTGTACTTTAGTGAAAACCGCATCTTGTTTGGAGGCTTGGTTGAGGAGATAAAGCAATCGAAAGATAAATTGTGATGGGCTGGGTCGAAATTCTGTAATTTTACTTTTTGACACAATTTTCTCGAAAAACTGAAAAAAAATCATTTTTGAGATTTATACATCAATTGAAAGGCGGCGCGATGCTCTGTACTTTAGTGAAAACCGCATCTTGTTTGGAGGCTTGGTTGAGGAGATAAAGCAATCGAAAGATAATTTGTGATGGGCTGGGTCGAAATTCTGTAATTTTACTTTTTGACACAATTTTCTCGAAAAACTGAAAAAAAATCATTTTTGAGATTTATACATCAATTGAAAGGCGGCGCGATGCTCTGTACTTTAGTGAAAACCGCATCTTGTTTGGAGGCTTGGTTGAGGAGATAAAGCAATCGAAAGATAATTTGTGATGGGCTGGGTCGAAATTCTGTAATTTTACTTTTTGACACAATTTTCTCGAAAAACTGAAAAAAAATCATTTTTGAGATTTATACATCAATTGAAAGGCGGCGCGATGCTCTGTACTTTAGTGAAAACCGCATCTTGTTTGGAGGCTTGGTTGAGGAGATAAAGCAATCGAAAGATAATTTGTGATGGGCTGGGTCGAAATTCTGTAATTTTACTTTTTGACACAATTTTCTCGAAAAACTGAAAAAAAAATCATTTTTGAGATTTATGCATCAATTGAAAGGCGGCGCGATGCTCTGTACTTTAGTGAAAACCGCATCTTGTTTGGAGGCTTGGTTGAGGAGATAAAGCAATCGAAAGATAATTTGTGATGGGCTGGGTCGAAATTCTGTAATTTTATTTTTTGACACAATTTTCTCGAAAAACTGAAAAAAAAATCATTTTTGAGATTTATGCATCAATTGAAAGGCGGCGCGATGCTCTGTACTTTAGTGAAAACCGCATCTTGTTTGGAGGCTTGGTTGAGGAGATAAAGCAATCGAAAGATAATTTGTGATGGGCTGGGTCGAAATTCTTTAATTTTATAATTTTACTTTTTGACACAATTTTCTCGAAAAACTGAAAAAAAATCATTTTTGAGATTTATGCATCAATTGAAAGGCGGCGCGATGCTCTGTACTTTAGTGAAAACCGCATCTTGTTTGGAGGCTTGGTTGAGGAGATAAAGCAATCGAAAGATAATTTGTGATGGGCTGGGTCGAAATTCTGTAATTTTACTTTTTGACTAATTTTTCCGAAACGAGAGCTCGTAGAACCTTTTGGTTTGCAGTTGTGGGTAGAGCATTTAAATACCTTTCTTTTGATGTGTATTTTGATTGGGTGGGAAATAGTTTTGAAAATACTACTTTTTTTCGGCAAGGGGTTAGCCCACAATTTTCTCGAAAAACTGAAAAAAAAAAAATCATTTTTGAGATTTATGCATCAATTGAAAGGCGGCGCGATGCTATGTACTTTAGTGAAACCCGCATCTTGTTTGGAGGCTTGGTTGAGGAGATAAAGCAATCGAAAGATAATTTGTGATGGGCTGGGTCGAAATTCTGTAATTTTACTTTTTGACACAATTTTCTCGAAAAACTGAAAAAAAATCATTTTTGAGATTTATACATCAATTGAAAGGCGGCGCGATGCTCTGTACTTTAGTGAAAACCGCATCTTGGTTGGAGGCTTGGTTGAGGAGATAAAGCAATCGAAAGATAATTTGTGATGGGCTGGGTCGAAATTCTGTAATTTTACTTTTTGACACAATTTTCTCGAAAAACTGAAAAAAAAATCATTTTTGAGATTTATGCATCAATTGAAAGGCGGC
Organism: Eupeodes latifasciatus; assembly: GCA_920104205.1. Taxonomy (NCBI): domain Eukaryota; kingdom Metazoa; phylum Arthropoda; class Insecta; order Diptera; family Syrphidae; genus Eupeodes; species Eupeodes latifasciatus. The sequence goes on along the minus strand of CAKKTC010000075.1, from coordinate 65,303 downwards.
GCGATGCTCTGTACTTTAGTGAAAACCGCATCTTGTTTGGAGGCTTGGTTGAGGAGATAAAGCAATCGAAAGATAATTTGTGATGGGCTGGGTCGAAATTCTGTAATTTTACTTTTTGACACAATTTTCTCGAAAAACTGAAAAAAAATCATTTTTGAAATTTATACATCAATTGAAAGGCGGCGCGATGCTCTGTACTTTAGTGAAAACCGCATCTTGTTTGGAGGCTTGGTTGAGGAGATAAAGCAATCGAAAGATAATTTGTGATGGGCTGGGTCGCAATTCTTTAATTTTATAATTTTACTTTTTGACACAATTTTCTCGAAAAACTGAAAAAAAAATCATTTTTGAGATTTATACATCAATTGAAAGGCGGCTCGATGCTCTGTACTTTAGTGAAAACCGCATCTTGTTTGGAGGCTTGGTTGAGGAGATAAAGCAATCGAAAGATAATTTGTGATGGGCTGGGTCGAAATTCTGTAATTTTTACTTTTTGACTAATTTTTCCGAAACGAGAGCTCGTAGAACCTTTTGGTTTGCAGTTGTGGGTAGAGCATTTAAATACCTTTCTTTTGATGTGTATTTTGATTGGGTGGGAAATAGTTTTGAAAATACTACTTTTTTTCGGCAAGGGGTTAGCCCACAATTTTCTCGAAAAACTGAAAAAAAATCATTTTTGAGATTTATGCATCAATTGAAAGGCGGCGCGATGCTCTGTACTTTAGTGAAAACCGCATCTTGTTTGGAGGTTTGGTTGAGGAGATAAAGCAATCGAAAGATAATTTGTGATGGGCTGGGTCGAAATTCTGTAATTTTACTTTTTGACACAATTTTCTCGAAAAACTGAAAAAAAATCATTTTTGAGATTTATACATCAATTGAAAGGCGGCGCGATGCTCTGTACTTTAGTGAAAACCGCATCTTGTTTGGAGGCTTGGTTGAGGAGATAAAGCAATCGAAAGATAATTTGTGATGGGCTGGGTCGAAATTCTGTAATTTTACTTTTTGACACAATTTTCTCGAAAAACTGAAAAAAAATCATTTTTGAGATTTATACATCAATTGAAAGGCGGCGCGATGCTCTGTACTTTAGTGAAAACCGCATCTTGTTTGGAGGCTTGGTTGAGGAGATAAAGCAATCGAAAGATAATTTGTGATGGGCTGGGTCGAAATTCTGTAATTTTACTTTTTGACACAATTTTCTCGAAAAACTGAAAAAAAAATCATTTTTGAGATTTATGCATCAATTGAAAGGCGGTGCGATGCTCTGTACTTTAGTGAAAACCGCATCTTGTTTGGAGGCTTGGTTGAGGAGATAAAGCAATCGAAAGATAATTTGTGATGGGCTGGGTCAAAATGCTGTAATTTTACTTTTTGACACAATTTTCTCGAAAAACTGAAAAAAAATCATTTTTGAGATTTATACATCAATTGAAAGGCGGCGCGATGCTCTGTACTTTAGTGAAAACCGCATCTTGTTTGGAGGCTTGGTTGAGGAGATAAAGCAATCGAAAGATAATTTGTGATGGGCTGGGTCGCAATTCTTTAATTTTATAATTTTACTTTTTGACACAATTTTCTCGAAAAACTGAAAAAAAAAATCATTTTTGAGATTTATACATCAATTGAAAGGCGGCTCGATGCCCTGTACTTTAGTGAAAACCGCATCTTGTTTGGAGGCTTGGTTGAGGAGATAAAGCAATCGAAAGATAATTTGTGATGGGCTGGGTCGAAATTCTGTAATTTTACTTTTTGACTAATTTTTCCGAAACGAGAGCTCGTAGAACCTTTTGGTTTGCAGTTGTGGGTAGAGCATTTAAATACCTTTCTTTTGATGTGTTTTTTGATTGGGTGGGAAATAGTTTTGAAAATACTACTTTTTTTCGGCAAGGGGTTAGCCCACAATTTTCTCGAAAAACTGAAAAAAAATCATTTTTGAGATTTATGCATCAATTGAAAGGCGGCGCGATGCTCTGTACTTTAGTGAAAACCGCATCTTGTTTGGAGGTTTGGTTGAGGAGATAAAGCAATCGAAAGATAATTTGTGATGGGCTGGGTCGAAATTCTGTAATTTTACTTTTTGACACAATTTTCTCGAAAAACTGAAAAAAAAATCATTTTTGAGATTTATACATCAATTGAAAGGCGGCGCGATGCTCTGTACTTTAGTGAAAACCGCATCTTGTTTGGAGGCTTGGTTGAGGAGATAAAGCAATCGAAAGATAATTTGTGATGGGCTTGGTCGAAATTCTGTAATTTTACTTTTTGACACAATTTTCTCGAAAAACTGAAAAAAAATCATTTTTGAGATTTATACATCAATTGAAAGGCGGCGCGATGCTCTGTACTTTAGTGAAAACCGCATCTTGTTTGGAGGCTTGGTTGAGGAGATAAAGCAATCGAAAGATAATTTGTGATGGGCTGGGTCGAAATTCTGTAATTTTACTTTTTGACACAATTTTCTCGAAAAACTGAAAAAAAATCATTTTTGAGATTTATGCATCAATTGAAAGGCGGCGCGATGCTCTGTACTTTAGTGAAAATCGCATCTTGTTTGGAGGCTTGGTTGAGGAGATAAAGCAATCGAAAGATAATTTGTGATGGGCTGGGTCAAAATTCTGTAATTTTACTTTTTGACACAATTTTCTCGAAAAACTGAAAAAAAATCATTTTTGAGATTTATACATCAATTGAAAGGCGGCGCGATGCTCTGTACTTTAGTGAAAACCGCATCTTGTTTGGAGGCTTGGTTGAGGAGATAAAGCAATCGAAAGATAATTTGTGATGGGCTGGGTCGAAATTCTGTAATTTTACTTTTTGACTAATTTTTCCGAAACGAGAGCTCGTAGAACCTTTTGGTTTGCAGTTGTGGGTAGAGCATTTAAATACCTTTCTTTTGATGTGTATTTTGATTGGGTGGGAAATAGTTTTGAAAATACTACTTTTTTTCGGCAAGGGGTTAGCCCAGAATTTTCTCGAAAAACTGAAAAAAAATCATTTTTGAGATTTATGCATCAATTGAAAGGCGGCGCGATGCTCTGTACTTTAGTGAAAACCGCATCTTGTTTGGAGGCTTGGTTGAGGAGATAAAGCAATCGAAAGATAATTTGTGATGGGCTGGGTCAAAATTCTGTAATTTTACTTTTTGACACAATTTTCTCGAAAAACTGAAAAAAAATCATTTTTGAGATTTATACATCAATTGAAAGGCGGCGCGATGCTCTGTACTTTAGTGAAAACCGCATCTTGTTTGGAGGCTTGGTTGAGGAGATAAAGCAATCGAAAGATAATTTGTGATGGGCTGGGTCGAAATTCTTTAATTTTATAATTTTACTTTTTGACACATTTTTCTCGAAAAACTGAAAAAAAAATCATTTTTGAGATTTATACATCAATTGAAAGGCGGCTCGATGCTCTGTACTTTAGTGAAAACCGCATCTTGTTTGGAGGCTTGGTTGAGGAGATAAAGCAATCGAAAGATAATTTGTGATGGGCTGGGTCGAAATTCTGTAATTTTACTTTTTGACTAATTTTTCCGAAACGAGAGCTCGTAGAACCTTTTGGTTTGCAGTTGTGGGTAGAGCATTTAAATACCTTTCTTTTGATGTGTATTTTGATTGGGTGGGAAATAGTTTTGAAAATACTACTTTTTTTCGGCAAGGGGTTAGCCCACAATTTTCTCGAAAAACTGAAAAAAAAATCATTTTTGAGATTTATGCATCAATTGAAAGGCGGCGCGATGCTCTGTACTTTAGTGAAAACCGCATCTTGTTTGGAGGCTTGGTTGAGGAGATAAAGCAATCGAAAGATAATTTGTGATGGGCTGGGTCGAAATTCTGTAATTTTACTTTTTGACACAATTTTCTCGAAAAACTGAAAAAAAAAATCATTTTTGAGATTTATACATCAATTGAAAGGCGGCGCGATGCTCTGTACTTTAGTGAAAACCGCATCTTGTTTGGAGGCTTGGTTGAGGAGATAAAGCAATCGAAAGATAATTTGTGATGGGCTGGGTCGAAATTCTGTAATTTTACTTTTTGACACAATTTTCTCGAAAAACTGAAGAAAAATCATTTTTGAGATTTATGCATCAATTGAAAGGCGGCGCAATGCTCTGTACTTTAGTGAAAACCGCATCTTGTTTGGAGGCTTGGTTGAGGAGATAAAGCAATCGAAAGATAATTTGTGATGGGCTGGGTCAAAATTCTGTAATTTTACTTTTTGACACAATTTTCTCGAAAAACTGAAAAAAAAATCATTTTTGAGATTTATACATCAATTGAAAGGCGGCGCGATGCTCTGTACTTTAGTGAAAACCGCATCTTGTTTGGAGGCTTGGTTGAGGAGATAAAGCAATCGAAAGATAATTTGTGATGGGCTGGGTCGAAATTCTTTAATTTTATAATTTTACTTTTTGACACAATTTTCTCGAAAAACTGAAAAAAAAATCATTTTTGAGATTTATACATCAATTGAAAGGCAGCTCGATGCTCTGTACTTTAGTGAAAACCGCATCTTGTTTGGAGGCTTGGTTGAGGAGATAAAGCAATCGAAAGATAATTTGTGATGGGCTGGGTCGAAATTCTGTAATTTTACTTTTTGACTAATTTTTCCGAAACGAGAGCTCGTAGAACCTTTTGGTTTGCAGTTGTGGGTAGAGCATTTAAATACCTTTCTTTTGATGTGTATTTTGATTGGGTGGGAAATAGTTTTGAAAATACTACTTTTTTTCGGCAAGGGGTTAGCCAACAATTTTCTCGAAAAACTGAAAAAAAATCATTTTTGAGATTTATGCATCAATTGAAAGGCGGCGCGATGCTCTGTACTTTAGTGAAAACCGCATCTTGTTTGGAGGTTTGGTTGAGGAGATAAAGCAATCGAAAGATAATTTGTGATGGGCTGGGTCGAAATTCTGTAATTTTACTTTTTGACCAATTTTTCCGAAACGAGAGCTCGTAGAACCTTTTGGTTTGCAGTTGTGGGTAGAGCATTTAAATACCTTTCTTTTGATGTGTATTTTGATTGGGTGGGAAATAGTTTTGAAAATACTACTTTTTTTCGGCAAGGGGTTAGCCCACAATTTTCTCGAAAAACTGAAAAAAAATAATTTTTGAGATTTATGCATCAATTGAAAGGCGGCGCGATGCTCTGTACTTTAGTGAAAACCGCATCTTGTTTGGAGGCTTGGTTGAGGAGATAAAGCAATCGAAAGATAATTTGTGATGGGCTGGGTCGAAATTCTGTAATTTTACTTTTTGACACAATTTTCTCGAAAAAACTGAAAAAAAAATCATTTTTGAGATTTATACATCAATTGAAAGGCGGCGCGATGCTCTGTACTTTAGTGAAAACCGCATCTTGTTTGGAGGCTTGGTTGAGGAGATAAAGCAATCGAAAGATAATTTGTGATGGGCTGGGTCGAAATTCTGTAATTTTACTTTTTGACACAATTTTCTCGAAAAACTGAAGAAAAATCATTTTTGAGATTTATGCATCAATTGAAAGGCGGCGCGATGCTCTGTACTTTAGTGAAAACCGCATCTTGTTTGGAGGCTTGGTTGAGGAGATAAAGCAATCGAAAGATAATTTGTGATGGGCTGGGTCAAAATTCTGTAATTTTACTTTTTGACACAATTTTCTCGAAAAACTGAAAAAAAATCATTTTTGAGATTTATACATCAATTGAAAGGCGGGGCGATGCTCTGTACTTTAGTGAAAACCGCATCTTGTTTGGAGGCTTGGTTGAGGAGATAAAGCAATCGAAAGATAATTTGTAATGGGCTGGGTCGAAATTCTTTAATTTTATAATTTTACTTTTTGACACAATTTTCTCGAAAAACTGAAAAAAAAAATCATTTTTGAGATTTATACATCAATTGAAAGGCGGCTCGATGCTCTGTACTTTAGTGAAAACCGCACCTTGTTTGGAGGCTTGGTTGAGGAGATAAAGCAATCGAAAGATAATTTGTGATGGGCTGGGTCGAAATTCTGTAATTTTACTTTTTGACACAATTTTCTCGAAAAACTGAAAAAAAAATCATTTTTGAGATTTATACATCAATTGAAAGGCGGCGCGATGCTCTGTACTTTAGTGAAAACCGCATCTTGTTTGGAGGCTTGGTTGAGGAGATAAAGCAATCGAAAGAAATTTGTGATGGGCTGGGTCGAAATTCTGTAATTTTACTTTTTGACACAATTTTCTCGAAAAACTGAAAAAAAAATCATTTTTGAGATTTATGCATCAATTGAAAGGCGGCGCGATGCTCTGTACTTTAGTGAAAACCGCATCTTGTTTGGAGGCTTGGTTGAGGAGATAAAGCAATCGAAAGATAATTTGTGATGGGCTGGGTCGAAATTCTGTAATTTTACTTTTTGACACAATTTTCTCGAAAAACTGAAAAAAAATCATTTTTGAGATTTATACATCAATTGAAAGGCGGCGCGATGCTCTGTACTTTAGTGAAAACCGCATCTTGTTTGGAGGCTTGGTTGAGGAGATAAAGCAATCGAAAGATAATTTGTGATGGGCTGGGTCGAAATTCTGTAATTTTACTTTTTGACACAATTTTCTCGAAAAACTGAAAAAAAAATCATTTTTGAGATTTATACATCAATTGAAAGGCGGCGCGATGCTCTGTACTTAAGTGAAAACCGCATCTTGTTTGGAGGCTTGGTTGAGGAGATAAAGCAATCGAAAGATAATTTGTGATGGGCTGGGTCGAAATTCTGTAATTTTACTTTTTGACACAATTTTCTCGAAAAACTGAAAAAAAAAATCATTTTTGAGATTTATGCATCAATTGAAAGGCGGCGCGATGCTCTGTACTTTAGTGAAAACCGCATCTTGTTTGGAGGCTTGGTTGAGGAGATAAAGCAATCGAAAGATAATTTGTGATGGGCTGGGTCGAAATTCTGTAATTTTACTTTTTGACACAATTTTCTCGAAAAACTGAAAAAAAATCATTTTTGAGATTTATGCATCAATTGAAAGGCGGCGCGATGCTCTGTACTTTAGTGAAAACCGCATCTTGTTTGGAGGCTTGGTTGAGGAGATAAAGCAATCGAAAGATAATTTGTGATGGGCTGGGTCAAAATTCTGTAATTTTACTTTTTGACACAATTTTCTCGAAAAACTGAAAAAAAAATCATTTTTGAGATTTATACATCAATTGAAAGGCGGCGCGATGCTCTGTACTTTAGTGAAAACCGCATCTTGTTTGGAGGCTTGGTTGAGGAGATAAAGCAATCGAAAGATAATTTGTGATGGGCTGGGTCGAAATTCTGTAATTTTACTTTTTGACTAATTTTTCCGAAACGAGAGCTCGTAGAACCTTTTGGTTTGCAGTTGTGGGTAGAGCATTTAAATACCTTTCTTTTGATGTGTATTTTGATTGGGTGGGAAATAGTTTTGAAAATACTACTTTTTTTCGGCAAGGGGTTAGCCCACAATTTTCTCGAAAAACTGAAAAAAATCATTTTTGAGATTTATGCATCAATTGAAAGGCGGCGCGATGCTCTGTACTTTAGTGAAAACCGCATCTTGTTTGGAGGCTTGGTTGAGGAGATAAAGCAATCGAAAGATAATTTGTGATGGGCTGGGTCGAAATTCTGTAATTTTACTTTTTGACACAATTTTCTCGAAAAACTGAAAAAAAATCATTTTTGAGATTTATACATCAATTGAAAGGCGGCGCGATGCTCTGTACTTTAGTGAAAACCGCATCTTGTTTGGAGGCTTGGTTGAGGAGATAAAGCAATCAAAAGATAATTTGTGATGGGCTGGGTCGAAATTCTGTAATTTTACTTTTTGACACAATTTTCTCGAAAAACTGAAAAAAAATCATTTTTGAGATTTATACATCAATTGAAAGGCGGCGCGATGCTCTGTACTTTAGTGAAAACCGCATCTTGTTTGGAGGCTTGGTTGAGGAGATAAAGCAATCGAAAGATAATTTGTGATGGGCTGGGTCGAAATTCTGTAATTTTACTTTTTGACACAATTTTCTCGAAAAACTGAAAAAAAAAATCATTTTTGAGATTTATGCATCAATTGAAAGGCGGCGCGATGCTCTGTACTTTAGTGAAAACCGCATCTTGTTTGGAGGCTTGGTTGAGGAGATAAAGCAATCGAAAGATAATTTGTGATGGGCTGGGTCGAAATTCTGTAATTTTACTTTTTGACACAATTTTCTCGAAAAACTGAAAAAAAATCATTTTTGAGATTTATGCATCAATTGAAAGGCGGCGCGATGCTCTGTACTTTAGTGAAAACCGCATCTTGTTTGGAGGCTTGGTTGAGGAGATAAAGCAATCGAAAGATAATTTGTGATGGGCTGGGTCAAAATTCTGTAATTTTACTTTTTGACACAATTTTCTCGAAAAACTGAAAAAAAAATCATTTTTGAGATTTATACATCAATTGAAAGGCGGCGCGATGCTCTGTACTTTAGTGAAAACCGCATCTTGTTTGGAGGCTTGGTTGAGGAGATAAAGCAATCGAAAGATAATTTGTGATGGGCTGGGTCGAAATTCTGTAATTTTACTTTTTGACTAATTTTTCCGAAACGAGAGCTCGTAGAACCTTTTGGTTTGCAGTTGTGGGTAGAGCATTTAAATACCTTTCTTTTGATGTGTATTTTGATTGGGTGGGAAATAGTTTTGAAAATACTACTTTTTTTCGGCAAGGGGTTAGCCCACAATTTTCTCGAAAAACTGAAAAAAATCATTTTTGAGATTTATGCATCAATTGAAAGGCGGCGCGATGCTCTGTACTTTAGTGAAAACCGCATCTTGTTTGGAGGCTTGGTTGAGGAGATAAAGCAATCGAAAGATAATTTGTGATGGGCTGGGTCGAAATTCTGTAATTTTACTTTTTGACACAATTTTCTCGAAAAACTGAAAAAAAATCATTTTTGAGATTTATACATCAATTGAAAGGCGGCGCGATGCTCTGTACTTTAGTGAAAACCGCATCTTGTTTGGAGGCTTGGTTGAGGAGATAAAGCAATCAAAAGATAATTTGTGATGGGCTGGGTCGAAATTCTGTAATTTTACTTTTTGACACAATTTTCTCGAAAAACTGAAAAAAAAATCATTTTTGAGATTTATACATCAATTGAAAGGCGGCGCGATGCTCTGTACTTTAGTGAAAACCGCATCTTGTTTGGAGGCTTGGTTGAGGAGATAAAGCAATCGAAAGATAATTTGTGATGGGCTGGGTCGAAATTCTGTAATTTTAATTTTTGACACAATTTTCTCGAAAAACTGAAAAAAAATCATTTTTGAGATTTATACATCAATTGAAAGGCGGCGCGATGCTCTGTACTTTAGTGAAAACCGCATCTTGTTTGGAGGCTTGGTTGAGGAGATAAAGCAATCGAAAGATAATTTGTGATGGGCTGGGTCGAAATTCTGTAATTTTACTTTTTGACACAATTTTCTCGAAAAACTGAAAAAAAAATCATTTTTGAGATTTATACATCAATTGAAAGGCGGCGCGATGCTCTGTACTTTAGTGAAAACCGCATCTTGTTTGGAGGCTTGGTTGAGGAGATAAAGCAATCGAAAGATAATTTGTGATGGGCTGGGTCGAAATTCTGTAATTTTACTTTTTGACACAATTTTCTCGAAAAACTGAAAACAAAATCATTTTTGAGATTTATGCATCAATTGAAAGGCGGCGCGATGCTCTGTACTTTAGTGAAAACCGCATCTTGTTTGGAGGCTTGGTTGAGGAGATAAAGCAATCGAAAGATAATTTGTGATGGGCTGGGTCGAAATTCTGTAATTTTACTTTTTGACACAATTTTCTCGAAAAACTGAAAAAAAATCATTTTTGAGATTTATGCATCAATTGAAAGGCGGCGCGATGCTCTGTACTTTAGTGAAAACCGCATCTTGTTTGGAGGCTTGGTTGAGGAGATAAAGCAATCGAAAGATAATTTGTGATGGGCTGGGTCAAAATTCTGTAATTTTACTTTTTGACACAATTTTCTCGAAAAACTGAAAAAAAAATCATTTTTGAGATTTATACATCAATTGAAAGGCGGCGCGATGCTCTGTACTTTAGTGAAAACCGCATCTTGTTTGGAGGCTTGGTTGAGGAGATAAAGCAATCGAAAGATAATTTGTGATGGGCTGGGTCGAAATTCTGTAATTTTACTTTTTGACTAATTTTTCCGAAACGAGAGCTCGTAGAACCTTTTGGTTTGCAGTTGTGGGTAGAGCATTTAAATACCTTTCTTTTGATGTGTATTTTGATTGGGTGGGAAATAGTTTTGAAAATACTACTTTTTTTCGGCAAGGGGTTAGCCCACAATTTTCTCGAAAAACTGAAAAAAATCATTTTTGAGATTTATGCATCAATTGAAAGGCGGCGCGATGCTCTGTACTTTAGTGAAAACCGCATCTTGTTTGGAGGCTTGGTTGAGGAGATAAAGCAATCGAAAGATAATTTGTGATGGGCTGGGTCGAAATTCTGTAATTTTACTTTTTGACACAATTTTCTCGAAAAACTGAAAAAAAATCATTTTTGAGATTTATACATCAATTGAAAGGCGGCGCGATGCTCTGTACTCTAGTGAAAACCGCATCTTGTTTGAAGGCTTGGTTGAGGAGATAAAGCAATCAAAAGATAATTTGTGATGGGCTGGGTCGAAATTCTGTAATTTTACTTTTTGACACAATTTTCTCGAAAAACTGAAAAAAAATCATTTTTGAGATTTATACATCAATTGAAAGGCGGCGCGATGCTCTGTACTTTAGTGAAAACCGCATCTTGTTTGGAGGCTTGGTTGAGGAGATAAAGCAATCGAAAGATAATTTGTGATGGGCTGGGTCGAAATTCTGTAATTTTAATTTTTGACACAATTTTCTCGAAAAACTGAAAAAAAATCATTTTTGAGATTTATACATCAATTGAAAGGCGGCGCGATGCTCTGTACTTTAGTGAAAACCGCATCTTGTTTGGAGGCTTGGTTGAGGAGATAAAGCAATCGAAAGATAATTTGTGATGGGCTGGGTCGAAATTCTGTAATTTTACTTTTTGACACAATTTTCTCGAAAAACTGAAAAAAAAATCATTTTTGAGATTTATACATCAATTGAAAGGCGGCGCGATGCTCTGTACTTTAGTGAAAACCGCATCTTGTTTGGAGGCTTGGTTGAGGAGATAAAGCAATCGAAAGATAATTTGTGATGGGCTGGGTCGAAATTCTGTAATTTTACTTTTTGACACAATTTTCTCGAAAAACTGAAAACAAAATCATTTTTGAGATTTATGCATCAATTGAAAGGCGGCGCGATGCTCTGTACTTTAGTGAAAACCGCATCTTGTTTGGAGGCTTGGTTGAGGAGATAAAGCAATCGAAAGATAATTTGTGATGGGCTGGGTCGAAATTCTGTAATTTTACTTTTTGACACAATTTTCTCGAAAAACTAAAAAAAAATCATTTTTGAGATTTATACATCAATTGAAAGGCGGCGCGATGCTCTGTACTTAAGTGAAAACCGCATCTTGTTTGGAGGCTTGGTTGAGGAGATAAAGCAATCGAAAGATAATTTGTGATGGGCTGGGTCGAAATTCTGTAATTTTACTTTTTGACACAATTTTCTCGAAAACTGAAAAAAAAAATCATTTTTGAGATTTATGCATCAATTGAAAGGCGGCGCGATGCTCTGTACTTTAGTGAAAACCGCATCTTGTTTGGAGGCTTGGTTGAGGAGATAAAGCAATCAAAAGATAATTTGTGATGGGCTGGGTCGAAATTCTGTAATTTTACTTTTTGACACAATTTTCTCGAAAAACTGAAAAAAAATCATTTTTTAGATTTATGCATCAATTGAAAGGCGGCGCGATGCTCTGTACTTTAGTGAAAACCGCATCGTGTTTGGAGGCTTGGTTGAGGAGATAAAGCAATCGAAAGATAATTTGTGATGGGCTGGGTCAAAATTCTGTAATTTTACTTTTTGACACAATTTTCTCGAAAAACTGAAAAAAAAATCATTTTTGAGATTTATACATCAATTGAAAGGCGGCGCGATGCTCTGTACTTTAGTGAAAACCGCATCTTGTTTGGAGGCTTGGTTGAGGAGATAAAGCAATCGAAAGATAATTTGTGATGGGCTGGGTCGAAATTCTGTAATTTTACTTTTTGACTAATTTTTCCGAAACGAGAGCTCGTAGAACCTTTTGGTTTGCAGTTGTGGGTAGAGCATTTAAATACCTTTCTTTTGATGTGTATTTTGATTGGGTGGGAAATAGTTTTGAAAATACTACTTTTTTTCGGCAAGGGGTTAGCCCACAATTTTCTCGAAAAACTGAAAAAAAAATCATTTTTGAGATTTATGCACCAATTGAAAGGCGGCGCGATGCTCTGTACTTTAGTGAAAACCGCATCTTGTTTGGAGGCTTGGTTGAGGAGATAAAGCAATCGAAAGATAATTTGTGATGGGCTGGGTCGAAATTCTGTAATTTTACTTTTTGACACAATTTTCTCGAAAAACTGAAAAAAAATCATTTTTGAGATTTATACATCAATTGAAAGGCGGCGCGATGCTCTGTACTTTAGTGAAAACCGCATCTTGTTTGGAGGCTTGGTTGAGGAGATAAAGCAATCGAAAGATAATTTGTGATGGGCTGGGTCGAAATTCTGTAATTTTACTTTTTGACACAATTTTCTCGAAAAACTGAAAAAAAATCATTTTTGAGATTTATACATCAATTGAAAGGCGGCGCGATGCTCTGTACTTTAGTGAAAACCGCATCTTGTTTGGAGGCTTGGTTGAGGAGATAAAGCAATCGAAAGATAATTTGTGATGGGCTGGGTCGAAATTCTGTAATTTTACTTTTTGACACAATTTTCTCGAAAAACTGAAAAAAAATCATTTTTGAGATTTATGCATCAATTGAAAGGCGGCGCGATGCTCTGTACTTTAGTGAAAACCGCATCTTGTTTGAAGGCTTGGTTGAGGAGATAAAGCAATCGAAAGATAATTTGTGATGGGCTGGGTCAAAATTCTGTAATTTTACTTTTTGACACAATTTTCTCGAAAAACTGAAAAAAATCATTTTTGAGATTTATACATCAATTGAAAGGCGGCGCGATGCTCTGTACTTTAGTGAAAACCGCATCTTGTTTGGAGGCTTGGTTGAGGAGATAAAGCAATCGAAAGATAATTTGTGATGGGCTGGGTCGAAATTCTTTAATTTTATAATTTTACTTTTTGACACAATTTTCTCGAAAAACTGAAAAAAAATCATTTTTGAGATTTATACATCAATTGAAAGGCGGCTCGATGCTCTGTACTTTAGTGAAAACCGCATCTTGTTTGGAGGCTTGGTTGAGGAGATAAAGCAATCGAAAGATAATTTGTGATGGGCTGGGTCGAAATTCTGTAATTTTACTTTTTGACACAATTTTCTCGAAAAACTGAAAAAAAATCATTTTTGAGATTTATACATCAATTGAAAGGCGGCGCGATGCTCTGTACTTTAGTGAAAACCGCATCTTGTTTGGAGGCTTGGTTGAGGAGATAAAGCAATCGAAAGATAATTTGTGATGGGCCGGGTCGAAATTCTGTAATTTTACTTTTTGACACAATTTTCTCGAAAAACTGAAAAAAAAATCATTTTTGAGATTTATGCATCAATTGAAAGGCGGGGCGATGCTCTGTACTTTAGTGAAAACCGCATCTTGTTTGGGGGCTTGGTTGAGGAGATAAAGCAATCGAAAGATAATTTGTGATGGGCTGGGTCGAAATTCTGTAATTTTACTTTTTGACACAATTTTCTCGAAAAACTGAAAAAAAATCATTTTTGAGATTTATGCATCAATTGAAAGGCGGCGCGATGCTCTGTACTTTAGTGAAAACCGCATCTTGTTTGGAGGCTTGGTTGAGGAGATAAAGCAATCGAAAGATAATTTGTGATGGGCTGGGTCAAAATTCTGTAATTTTACTTTTTGACACAATTTTCTCGAAAAACTGAAAAAAAATCATTATTGAGATTTATACTTTATCGAACGCAAGCGTACGAGTTTCAACACCACTACAGCCAGCAACCGCCAGCTAAACCTACACTTCAACATTATATATTCTTATTATGTATTATACGAAAGAGCATACAAAAGAACATGCATTCTTTGTTCTTAGAAAAAATATTGTCAGTCTAAAATCAGCTTTGTAAATGGCCAGTTTGCAAGTCGGAAAGTGAGCGTAAAAGGTGTTTAATAAATTGGGTTTTTTTGCTAAGGCTTTTTCCCAAACAAAATTGTTTTAGTTTTATTTATTTATAAAAATAAGAATCGGTTCAACGTCGAGTTAGGTTTTCCGCATTTCTATGCGAGGTTTAACTTCGGTTTAAACATTTGGTCCAAACGAGCCGGATAGCTACTAGTGACCTATAGATAAAGTCCGCGAGTGTTTCGTTTTTGCTTGTGTAAATTAAAAGTAAATTCCGGCTAGTGAAATTAGAAATAAAAAACGGCGAGACCTAGTCTATTGTATATGAATCGAGGAAGAAAAATCAGCAAGAAGAATATAGCTGTAAATATCAGCAAGATGTATCGACAGCGGCAAGCGGCTTTATATTGGTACAGTATGTGCATGCGTTCCTTTTACAATATAGTTTTATATTTTGTGCAAGTCCCAACATGAAAAAGCGTTACTGCTATTCAAGGGGAAATAAAAAGAAATATCTACTCTCAGCAAGCGGTACTATATTTTATATAGAGGGATACACAAAATACATAAGTGTATACACTCACGAAAAACTAGCAGGCGAACGAGAAGAAGACAACAAAGAGGAGAAAAACACAAGCAGCAGCTGCGTGTGCTCCGTAGGTTGTTTTTGTTTGTCTCGTTCAGTTGTTTATCAATCGGCGCTAGAGATAGTTCAGAGTTATATTTACTGTGCGAGCACTTTTTAAAATTTTTAAACAAACATCTTTATTTCTTGAAAAAAGAAGAAAAAACTGTGAGTAAATTTCCATTTATATTATGTGAATGAGTGCAGATAAATACTTAATTGCCAAGTGAAAAAAGGAAATTATTTGCAATAAGGTTTATGTTTCGGCAAAGCGGCATATAGTGCGAGTTATGTTTGTTTCATTAGGAAACAAGAGCAAGGGGAAAGACGGCGTAGGTCAGTGGAAGAATTAAGAAAAGAATAACATAGTGAAAATAGCGGCAAATTAGCGAGGTATCTTGTTCATATAAATAAAGAATGAACAACGGCAAGCGTAATAGCGACGGTGTGGTCTTCATCATTTTTTGTGTTTCTTTTTGTTGTTCGCGTCGCTTCGGTCTGTGCTATGCGGGGATGCTGGTGACTTAGTGCGGTGGTAATATATTAGGGGCGTGTATTGGGAGCATACTTATATATTTTTATTTTTGCGTTGCGTTGGTCGTTGGTGCTTTACAACCACCATCAGACTTATATATTTTTATTTTTGCGTTGCGTTGGTCGTTGGTGCTTTACAACCACCATCAGACTTATATATTTTTATTTTTGCGTTGCGTTGGTCGTTGGTGCTTTACAACCACCATCAGACTTATATATTTTTATTTTTGCGTTGCGTTGGTCGTTGGTGCTTTACAACCACCATCAGACTTATATATTTTTATTTTTTCGTTGCGTTGGTCGTTGGTGCTTTACAACCACCATCAGACTTATATATTTTTATTTTTGCGTTGCGTTGGTCGTTGGTGCTTTACAACCACCATCAGACTTATATATTTTTTTATTTTTTCGTTGCGTTGGTCGTTGGTGCTTTACAACCACCATCAGACTTATATATTTTTATTTTTGCGTTGCGTTGGTCGTTGGTGCTTTACAACCACCATCAGACTTATATATTTTTATTTTTTTTTTCTCGTTGCGTTGGTCGTTGGTGCTTTACAACCACCATCAGACTTATATATTTTTATTTTTTTGTTGCGTTGGTCGTTGGTGCTTTACAACCACCATCAGACATAGGTTTTTTAATATTTGCGTTGCGTTTGTCGCTGGTGCCTTGCAACCACCAGTAGACACATATTTCTTTTTTTTGGGGTTAAGTTCACAAGACACAGACGAAGCAATAAATAGGATAGGGAGTAACAATGCGCATGGTTAGGGAAATAAATCATAGCCATCGGAGAGCCGGCGAGTGTGTTAAAAATACTAGCTTTATAGCAATTAAGCCGAAGTGCTAACAGCAAGGATAGTGGCTATGATGGCAAGGAACAGATAATTAAATAAAATTATTGTACAGCAAGCCGAATTATGAAAATTCGAGGATAAAGCTAGCGAGCTGTCATGACGAGCAAGGCGGCAAGAGCAGTATAAGATTATTATAATTATACATGCATATGAGCAAGAAGCAATCATAGATCATGATTGCATTGGCAAAAGTCGGCGAGCTAAGGTTTCTTAGAAAATCTTTTGATGAAGACCACCGACCGCAGGTAGCAATCAGGCAAGTGAAATAGCAATATTAGAAGTTAAATTTTTTTTGCAAATTATATGAATGGCAAGTTAGTAAGTGTAGTATTTATCTGGCACAAACTCATTTGTTGGAATAGTTAAAGCAAGTTTCAGGGATCAATCTCTTATCCATATATTGATTACAGGATACCTATGGCAAACAATAAGATCCATGAGGCATGCCTCAAAGCGATGAAGAGGATGGAAGGCTATTTAGAGCTACCCAGGGAAGATGAGGACGAAGAAGACCTGCAAGTGCGACTTGAGCGTCTAGAAGAAGTATGGAGCCAGCTTTCGGCGAACCATCTAAGGTGGATATCCGGCAAGGGAAATGACGTGGACGAGGCGTCAGAGCGGCAAGCAGACGCCGAGGAACTTTACCTAGGCACAAAGAGGAAGTTCCGCAAGCGGCTATCCGCGATTGCGCAGCGTAAAAGGGAGCAGCAAGTTGAGAAGGAAACGGCAAGCGGACAGGCGATTGAGGTGTCCATCCAGGTGCCTCCTCACCAGGAGGTAAAGAATACGTGGGGAGAGTTTGATGGGTCCCTCACGAAGTGGCAAGGGTTCAGGGATCGGTTCGTGGCAGCAGTGCACGAGAACGAGCAGGTCAAGCCGGCTTTCAAATTTCAGCATCTCGCCAAATCGCTGACCGGCAAGGCAGCCAGGACTTTAGGTGAATGGCAGCTCACGGAAGGTAATTACCTAGAAGCCTGGGCTAGGCTCAATCAGTTGTACGATAAAAAGTACCAGACATGCCGCGAGTTACTGAGACAGTTCCTGAGTCTGCCATGTCTGCCAGCTACACCGCGTGCGGACCAGATCCAAAGGCTGTCAAACGTAACACACGAGACCCTGCGACAGCTCAAGGCGCAAGGGATTCCAGTGGAATACTGGGATATGATCGTGGTCCACTTGCTACACGAGCGGCTAGATGCGGACACGGCCCGCCAATGGGAGTTGCAACGGCAATCCGAGACTCCAACATCTAAGGAGATGCTGGCATTTCTGGATCGGCAAGCCTCGGCAAGCACACAACCGGCAAGCAGTCATCAGGCCAAGGCAGCCTTCATGATGAGTGGCGCAGCAGCGAGGGAAGGGTCGAGGCAGCGTTTCGACAAATTCAGCAGCGAGCGGGTAGGGCAGCAAGGGAACACGGCAGGCCAGCCCAAGCAAGGAATGAAGACATCAATGAACTGGCAAGGGAGCAAGCCGAGCAGAGTAATCAGGCATCAGCATAGGTGCGAGTTATGCGGCGAGGAGCATCAGCTATACCATTGCAAGCAATTCAGGGCATTGGACCAGTCAGCTAGGGTGCGTTTTGTGCGCATGCACATGTTATGTGAGAATTGCTTCAAGCAAGGACATAACGTAGAGGCGTGCTTCCAGTCTCCGTGTCCGAGATGTCCATTTAAAATCATGCATAACAGCTTATTATGCCCAAGCCACAGAGTACCTCTGGCAGAGGTTACTGTGAAAAAAGGCATTAAACGCGATGGGGATTGACAGTTAATTATTCCGGCTAAGCGGCAAAAGTCCAATAAAACGAATAACCTTCTTGAAAGCTACTTGAATGTCTTTAATTTAATCTCTTCCTCCACAGGTGATGAAGCTTTGATTCCAACAATGTTGGTAAGATTGAAGGTCGACGGGCGGTTGATGGGGCCAGTTCGAGCTATATTAGACTCAGGGGCACAGCCAAACTTGATTCCATATGAATTAGTGCGGGCTTTTAAAATACTTACACGGCAAGCCACGAAAAGGGTAACAGGTATCGAAGGTAATATTGTGCAAATTAATAGACAGGCCAGGATTGGGATAGTGCCATGGTTTTCGGCAGAGGTATGCATAGAAGAAGATTTCTGGGTAGTACCAAAGGAGACTGATTGGTCATTAGTAACTCCACGAGCAAGTATACAGCAGGTGAGTGAGATTTTTGACTTTCCATTCGCTGATCCATCTTACTGGAAGCGAGCTCCGGTTGATATTTTACTGGGCGTGAAATTCTTTGCAAGGGTAATGGTATGTTCAATGCCACGAATGATAGGCGCAATAACTGCGATTAAGACAAGTTTTGGCATAGTGGCATTTGGAGGCAGTTCTCTAGGTACGGCAGAACAGCAAGTTGAAAACACATCTGTATTAAGATGTGTCGAGGTAGATAATTTGGATAGTTTAGTACGGCGGCTTTGGGAAATGGATCAGGTTGGGAATAGCAAGTTAAGATCACCAGAGGAACAAGAGGTGGAAGATAATTTCACAAAGACGGCAAAGCGTGACAGCGAAGGACGTTTCGTCGTTACGATTCCTATTAAGCCTGACGTTCAGGGCATAGGAGATTCGAGAGCGATAGCATTGAAAAGATTTTTTATGTTGGAAAGGAAACTAGCTAGGGAACCTGCTCTTAGAGAGAGTTATGTCAGTTTTATGAAAGAATATGAAAGTCTTGGTCATATGGTCAAAGCGACCAGACCTCCGCAAGTAGAGCAAGGGCAGTTAGTGTATTACATACCGCATCATTGTGTAACAAAGAAGTTCAGGGTTGTGTTCGATTGTAGCTGCAAGACGGATAGGGGTATTTCATATAACGAAGTACAGCAGCTGGGAGAGAAACTTCAGCGTGATTTATTTGAAATTATAATGCGGTTTCGCAGACATAAGATAGCTTTCAGTGCAGACATCAAGATGATGTTTCGGCAAGTTAGGTTAGCTAGGCATCAATGGGATTCGCAAAGAATCTTCTGGCGAGAGTCTCCTGGCGAGAAGCTTCAAGAATATTGGCTAACAGTTGTGACTTATGGCATGACATCTTCAGCATACAACGCGGTACGAGCATTGATTCAATGTGGACGAGATGCAAAGGAGTCCTACCCAGATATAGAGCAAATTATTTGTAACGATTTCTACATGGATGATTGTGTTTCCGGTTGCGAAAGCGAAGAAGAAGCATTACATACGGCAAGACGATTGGATAGAGTGTTACGGACAGCTGGTTTCGAACTCCGCAAGTGGAAATCGAATAGTCAGTGGCTAGCTAGTAGATTGCCCTCAGTTAACGAACAGGAACTGGTATTTGATAAAGGAGAGCAGACTACTGTATTGGGTCTGAAATGGTTAGTGAACCAAGACCAGTTTACGTTCGAAGTAAAATCACCAGAAATTCCCGACAGGGTTACAAAAAGGAATCTGCTTAGTTATATCGCTCAGCTATATGATCCTAATGGTTACATAGCACCAGTAATTATTATCGGCAAAGTCATGATACAAGATCTATGGCGGGCTAGTTTGGAGTGGGACCAAGAGATACCAGATGCTTTAAGAAAAAGATGGCAGGAATTGTGGCAAGGAATAAAACATCTAGAGCAATTCCGAATATCCAGATGGCTAAATACAAACGGCACAGCGAAGATACAGATACATGGATTCTCTGACGCCTCCACAACGGCATACGGAGCTGTGTTATATGCAAGGGTAGAGCAAGCCAATGGCAAAGTCACGAGCCAGTTGATTACTTCAAAGACAAGGGTGGCTCCACTCAAGATGGTGTCTATACCACGGCTAGAGTTAGCAGGGGCAGAGTTGCTCGGTCGCTTATTGGTAGAACTACTTAAGGCAATGGATTGGGCAAGCGTAGAGTATATACTTTGGACAGACTCGATGGTAGTTTTGCATTGGCTACAAAGACTACCCCGTGATATGAAAACTTACGTGGGGAATCGAATATCATCGATTCAAACGAATACCGATGTTAGTAATTGGCGGCACGTCGGGACTAAGGAAAATCCCGCGGATTTACTCAGCAGGGGAATGGTGCCAGCAGAGCTAGTTGAGAGCAAACTATGGTTACATGGACCATCATGGCTAGTTGAGCAAGAAGACAGTTGGCCAGTTAATCCAATAAAGGGAGAAGTATCACCCATAGTAGCAAGCGAAATGCGTATATGTGCAATTACACAGACAAGGGAAACTTTAGGTATATGGGTACCTGAACAACAAGTTAGTGTGCCAATTGAAGAATATGCTTCTCGATTAGAAAAGGCAATAAGTGTTCTGGGATATGTATTTCATTACATGAATCAGCTTAGGTTAAGAGCAAGGGAACGCAAGCAAAGGCAGCGCAGAAAGCGAGCAAGGCATAGCGTGGGTCCGGCGTCTATGACACCTACGGCTGATGAAAGAGCGAAAGGGTTAAAACTTCTTATTAAAAGAGCTCAGAAAGAGGTCTATAGCAAGGACATAGCGGCTCTCCAAGCAAATGGACAGCTGACAGAGAATAGCAGGATAGAATCTCTCAAGCCAGTGTTTGATAGCGAGGGCATTTTGCGAGTAGGAGGGCGCCTACATCGTGCAAGCGAGCAATATGAGATGCGTCATCCGGCCATTATTCCACAAGATACGAGGTTGGCTTGGTTGTTGATTGACCATGCTCATCGAATGACAAAACATGGAGCCAGTCAGATCATGATGCAATTCATTCGGCAGCAATACTGGATACCCAGATTGCGCAGTGAGCTTAGACGTTATATTCATAAGTGCACAATTTGTGTGCGCTATAATTATCGGCTAGAACAACAGCTCATGGCAGAGTTGCCTGCAGATAGAGTGCAAGTTGGCAAGCCTTTTCTACATACCGGGGTCGATTATGCAGGGCCTTTTGTAGTTAAAATATTGGATAGGAATGGCAAGCGAATCACCACAAGGAAGACTTGGGTAGCAATTTTTGTATGTTTGAAGACAAGGGCGGTCCATATTGATATGGTAGGAGATCTGACTTCATTGTCATTTCTGGCATGCTATGAGCGATTTGTTAGTAGGCGAGGACATTATCAACGTATGTTTAGTGACAATGGTACGTCATTCGTTGGCGCTGCTAGGGTAATTAAGCAAGCTTGGAAAGAATGGGAGAGGGATGAGCTATTCGGCAAATTAAATCAGCGCGGAACAGAATGGATATTTATGGTGCCAGCTGCTCCGCATCAAGGAGGCATATATGAGGCAGCGGTCAAGTCGATGAAATATCACTTGAAGCGCATAGTTGGCCAGCGTATACTAGAGAGCGAGCAATTCTTAACGTTATTGATCGGCATAGAAGGGATACTGAATTCCCGTCCAATTCATCCACTAAGTGATGATCCCACAGATGTGCAAGCACTGACACCAGGTCACTTTCTGATAGGTGAACCGATTGTGTTACCGCCAGCTTTATCGACACCTGAAGAAACAGGTGCAAGGGGGGCAAGGCTTTTTAGAGAGAGACAGCTTATGTTCGACCATTTCTAGAAGAGATGGCGAGAAGAGTATCTTGTTACATTGCAAGAGAGAAAGAAGTGGCGTAGGGAAAAAGAGAGTTTAAGAGTCGGCCAGTTAGTAATTATAAAGAGTGAGAATTTTCCTCCAGCCCAATGGGCCATGGGGAGGATCAGCCAGCTCATTAGAAGTAAGGATGGGATAGCCAGATCGGTAGTTTTACAAACCGAAGCCGGGCAGTTAACTCGGCCGGTTCAGAAAATATGTATATTACCAGTTGAATAACTAAAGAGGCAGGGTCGGCAAGGATATATGAGCCAATCTCGGCTTCGCAAATCTATCATATATAAATATTCTAATCCAGTTCTTAGTTTCGTTACAGTGTCTTTTAGCAAGGTATGATCAGGGTGAGCAACGGAAGCGAAAGCAGCCGGCGCGAGACGAATCAGCAGCCTCGGAGGTGGGCAGGACCTAGATGAAAAAAGTCCCTTTTTTGTCGGGACTGTATCGAACGCAAGCGTACGAGTTTCAACACCACTACAGCCAGCAACCGCCAGCTAAACCTACACTTCAACATTATATATTCTTATTATGTATTATACGAAAGAGCATACAAAAGAACATGCATTCTTCGTTCTTAGAAAAAAATATTGTCAGTCTAAAATCAGCTTTGTAAATGGCCAGTTGGCAAGTCGGAAAGCGAGCGTAAAAGGTGTTTAATAAATTGGGTTTTTTTTGCTTAGGCTTTTTCCCAAACAAAATTGTTTTAGTTTTATTTATTTATAAAAATAAGAATCGGTTCAACGTCGAGTTAGGTTTTCCGCATTTCTATGCGAGGTTTAACTTCGGTTTAAACATATACATCAATTGAAAGGCGGCGCGATGCTCTGTACTTTAGTGAAAACCGCATCTTGTTTGGAGGCTTGGTTGAGGAGATAAAGCAATCGAAAGATAATTTGTGATGGGCTGGGTCGAAATTCTGTAATTTTACTTTTTGACACAATTTTCTCGAAAAACTGAAAAAAAATCATTTTTGAGATTTATACATCAATTGAAAGGCGGCGCGATGCTCTGTACTTTAGTGAAAACCGCATCTTGTTTGGAGGCTTGGTTGAGGAGATAAAGCAATCGAAAGATAATTTGTGATGGGCTGGGTCGAAATTCTGTAATTTTACTTTTTGACACAATTTTCTCGAAAAACTGAAAAAAAATCATTTTTGAGATTTATGCATCAATTGAAAGGCGGCGCGATGCTCTGTACTTTAGTGAAAACCGCATCTTGTTTGGAGGCTTGGTTGAGGAGATAAAGCAATCGAAAGATAATTTGTGATGGGCTGGGTCAAAATTCTGTAATTTTACTTTTTGACACAATTTTCTCGAAAAACTGAAAAAAAATCATTTTTGAGATTTATACATCAATTGAAAGGCGGCGCGATGCTCTGTACTTTAGTGAAAACCGCATCTTGTTTGGAGGCTTGGTTGAGGAGATAAAGCAATCGAAAGATAATTTGTGATGGGCTGGGTCGAAATTCTTTAATTTTATAATTTTACTTTTTGACACAATTTTCTCGAAAAACTGAAAAAAAATCATTTTTGAGATTTATATGTACATCAATTGAAAGGCGGCGCGATGCTCTGTACTTTAGTGAAAACCGCATCTTGTTTGGAGGCTTGGTTGAGGAGATAAAGCAATCGAAAGATAATTTGTGATGGGCTGGGTCGAAATTCTTTAATTTTATAATTTTACTTTTTGACACAATTTTCTCGAAAAACTGAAAAAAAAATCATTTTTGAGATTTATACATCAATTGAAAGGCGGCTCGATGCTCTGTACTTTAGTGAAAACCGCATCTTGTTTGGAGGCTTGGTTGAGGAGATAAAGCAATCGAAAGATAATTTGTGATGGGCTGGGTCGAAATTCTGTAATTTTACTTTTTGACTAATTTTTCCGAAACGAGAGCTCGTAGAACCTTTTGGTTTGCAGTTGTGGGTAGAGCATTTAAATACCTTTCTTTTGATGTGTATTTTGATTGGATGGGAAATAGTTTTGAAAATACTACTTTTTTTCGGCAAGGGGTTAGCCCACAATTTTCTCGAAAAACTGAAAAAAAATCATTTTTGAGATTTATGCATCAATTGAAAGGCGGCGCGATGCTCTGTACTTTAGTGAAAACCGCATCTTGTTTGGAGGCTTGGTTGAGGAGATAAAGCAATCGAAAGATAATTTGTGATGGGCTGGGTCGAAATTCTTTAATTTTATAATTTTACTTTTTGACACAATTTTCTCGAAAAACTGAAAAAAAAATCATTTTTGAGATTTATACATCAATTGAAAGGCGGCTCGATGCTCTGTACTTTAGTGAAAACCGCATCTTGTTTGGAGGCTTGGTTGAGGAGATAAAGCAATCGAAAGATAATTTGTGATGGGCTGGGTCGAAATTCTGTAATTTTACTTTTTGACTAATTTTTCCGAAAGGAGAGCTCGTAGAACCTTTTGGTTTGCAGTTGTGGGTAGAGCATTTAAATACCTTTCTTTTGATGTGTATTTTGATTGGGTGGGAAATAGTTTTGAAAATACTACTTTTTTTCGGCAAGGGGTTAGCCCACAATTTTCTCGAAAAACTGAAAAAAAATAATTTTTGAGATTTATGCATCAATTGAAAGGCGGCGCGATGCTCTGTACTTTAGTGAAAACCGCATCTTGTTTGGAGGCTTGGTTGAGGAGATAAAGCAATCGAAAGATAATTTGTGATGGGCTGGGTCGAAATTCTGTAATTTTACTTTTTGACTAATTTTTCCGAAACGAGAGCTCGTAGAACCTTTTGGTTTGCAGTTGTGGGTAGAGCATTTAAATACCTTTCTTTTGATGTGTATTTTGATTGGGTGGGAAATAGTTTTGAAAATACTACTTTTTTTCGGCAGCCCACAATTTTCTCGAAAAACTGAAAAAAAAATCATTTTTGAGATTTATGCATCAATTGAAAGGCGGCGCGATGCTCTGTACTTTAGTGAAAACCGCATCTTGTTTGGAGGCTTGGTTGAGGAGATAAAGCAATCGAAAGATAATTTGTGATGGGCTGGGTCGAAATTCTGTAATTTCATCTTGTTTGGAGGCTTGGTTGAGGAGATAAAGCAATCGAAAGATAATTTGTGATGGGCTGGGTCGAAATTCTGTAATTTTGACTAATTTTTCCGAAACGAGAGCTCGTAGAACCTTTTGGTTTGCAGTTGTGGGTAGAGCATTTAAATACCTTTCTTTTGATGTGTATTTTGATTGGGTGGGAAATAGTTTTGAAAATACTACTTTTTTTCGGCAAGGGGTTAGCCCACAATTTTCTCGAAAAACTGAAAAAAAATCATTTTTGAGATTTATGCATCAATTGAAAGGCGGCGCGATGCTCTGTACTTTAGTGAAAACCGCATCTTGTTTGGAGGCTTGGTTGAGGAGATAAAGCAATCGAAAGATAATTTGTGATGGGCTGGGTCGAAATTCTGTAATTTTACTTTTTGACACAATTTTCTCGAAAAACTGAAAAAAAATCATTTTTGAGATTTATGCATCAATTGAAAGGCGGCGCGATGCTCTGTACTTTAGTGAAAACCGCATCTTGTTTGGAGGCTTGGTTGAGGAGATAAAGCAATCGAAAGATAATTTGTGATGGGCTGGGTCAAAATTCTGTAATTTTACTTTTTGACACAATTTTCTCGAAAAACTGAAAAAAAATCATTTTTGAGATTTATACATCAATTGAAAGGCGGCGCGATGCTCTGTACTTTAGTGAAAACCGCATCTTGTTTGGAGGCTTGGTTGAGGAGATAAAGCAATCGAAAGATAATTTGTGATGGGCTGGGTCGAAATTCTTTAATTTTATAATTTTACTTTTTGACACAATTTTCTCGAAAAACTGAAAAAAAAATCATTTTTGAGATTTATACATCAATTGAAAGGCGGCCCGATGCTCTGTACTTTAGTGAAAACCGCATCTTGTTTGGAGGCTTGGTTGAGGAGATAAAGCAATCGAAAGATAATTTGTGATGGGCTGGGTCGAAATTCTGTAATTTTACTTTTTGACTAATTTTTCCGAAACGAGAGCTCGTAGAACCTTTTGGTTTGCAGTTGTGGGTAGAGCATTTAAATACCTTTCTTTTGATGTGTATTTTGATTGGGTGGGAAATAGTTTTGAAAATACTACTTTTTTTCGGCAGCCCACAATTTTCTCGAAAAACTGAAAAAAAAATCATTTTTGAGATTTATGCATCAATTGAAAGGCGGCGCGATGCTCTGTACTTTAGTGAAAACCGCATCTTGTTTGGAGGCTTGGTTAAGGAGATAAAGCAATCGAAAGATAATTTGTGATGGGCTGGGTCGAAATTCTGTAATTTCATCTTGTTTGGAGGCTTGGTTGAGGAGATAAAGCAATCGAAAGATAATTTGTGATGGGCTGGGTCGAAATTCTGTAATTTTGACTAATTTTTCCGAAACGAGAGCTCGTAGAACCTTTTGGTTTGCAGTTGTGGGTAGAGCATTTAAATACCTTTCTTTTGATGTGTATTTTGATTGGGTGGGAAATAGTTTTGAAAATACTACTTTTTTTCGGCAAGGGGTTAGCCCACAATTTTCTCGAAAAACTGAAAAAAAATCATTTTTGAGATTTATGCATCAATTGAAAGGCGGCGCGATGCTCTGTACTTTAGTGAAAACCGCATCTTGTTTGGAGGCTTGGTTGAGGAGATAAAGCAATCGAAAGATAATTTGTGATGGGCTGGGTCGAAATTCTGTAATTTTACTTTTTGACACAATTTTCTCGAAAAACTGAAAAAAAATCATTTTTGAGATTTATGCATCAATTGAAAGGCGGCGCGATGCTCTGTACTTTAGTGAAAACCGCATCTTGTTTGGAGGCTTGGTTGAGGAGATAAAGCAATCGAAAGATAATTTGTGATGGGCTGGGTCGAAATTCTGTAATTTTACTTTTTGACACAATTTTCTCGAAAAACTGAAAAAAAAATCATTTTTGAGATTTATGCATCAATTGAAAGGCGGCGCGATGCTCTGTACTTTAGTGAAAACCGCATCTTGTTTGGAGGCTTGGTTGAGGAGATAAAGCAATCGAAAGATAATTTGTGATGGGCTGGGTCAAAATTCTGTAATTTTACTTTTTGACACAATTTTCTCGAAAAACTGAAAAAAAATCATTTTTGAGATTTATACATCAATTGAAAGGCGGCGCGATGCTCTGTACTTTAGTGAAAACCGCATCTTGTTTGGAGGCTTGGTTGAGGAGATAAAGCAATCGAAAGATAATTTGTGATGGGCTGGGTCGAAATTCTTTAATTTTATAATTTTACTTTTTGACACAATTTTCTCGAAAAACTGAAAAAAAAATCATTTTTGAGATTTATACATCAATTGAAAGGCGGCCCGATGCTCTGTACTTTAGTGAAAACCGCATCTTGTTTTGGAGGCTTGGTTGAGGAGATAAAGCAATCGAAAGATAATTTGTGATGGGCTGGGTCGAAATTCTGTAATTTTACTTTTTGACTAATTTTTCCGAAACGAGAGCTCGTAGAACCTTTTGGTTTGCAGTTGTAGGTAGAGCATTTAAATACCTTTCTTTTGATGTGTATTTTGATTGGGTGGGAAATAGTTTTGAAAATACTACTTTTTTTCGGCAAGGGGTTAGCCCACAATTTTCGCGAAAAACTGAAAAAAAATCATTTTTGAGATTTATGCATCAATTGAAAGGCGGCGCGATGCTCTGTACTTTAGTGAAAACCGCATCTTGTTTGGAGGCTTGGTTGAGGAGATAAAGCAATCGAAAGATAATTTGTGATGGGCTGGGTCGAAATTATGTAATTTTACTTTTTGACACAATTTTCTCGAAAAACTGAAAAAAAATCATTTTTGAGATTTATGCATCAATTGAAAGGCGGCGCGATGCTCTGTACTTTAGTGAAAACCGCATCTTGTTTGGAGGCTTGGTTGAGGAGATAAAGCAATCGAAAGATAATTTGTGATGGGCTGGGTCGAAATTCTTTAATTTTATAATTTTACTTTTTGACACAATTTTCTCGAAAAACTGAAAAAAAAATCATTTTTGAGATTTATACATCAATTGAAAGGCAGCTCGATGCTCTGTACTTTAGTGAAAACCGCATCTTGTTTGGAGGCTTGGTTGAGGAGATAAAGCAATCGAAAGATAATTTGTGATGGGCTGGGTCGAAATTCTGTAATTTTACTTTTTGACACAATTTTCTCGAAAAACTGAAAAAAAATCATTTTTGAGATTTATGCATCAATTGAAAGGCGGCGCGATGCTCTGTACTTTAGTGAAAACCGCATCTTGTTTGGAGGCTTGGTTGAGGAGATAAAGCAATCGAAAGATAATTTGTGATGGGCTGGGTCGAAATTCTGTAATTTTACTTTTTGACACAATTTTCTCGAAAAACTGAAAAAAAATCATTTTTGAGATTTATGCATCAATTGAAAGGCGGCGCGATGCTCTGTACTTTAGTGAAAACCGCATCTTGTTTGGAGGCTTGGTTGAGGAGATAAAGCAATCCAAAGATAATTTGTGATGGGCTGGGTCAAAATTCTGTAATTTTACTTTTTGACACAATTTTCTCGAAAAACTGAAAAAAAAATCATTTTTGAGATTTATACATCAATTGAAAGGCGGTGCGATGCTCTGTACTTTAGTGAAAACCGCATCTTGTTTGGAGGCTTGGTTGAGGAGATAAAGCAATCGAAAGATAATTTGTGATGGGCTGGGTCGAAATTCTTTAATTTTATAATTTTACTTTTTGACACAATTTTCTCGAAAAACTGAAAAAAAAATCATTTTTGAGATTTATACATCAATTGAAAGGCGGCTCGATGCTCTGTACTTTAGTGAAAACCGCATCTTGTTTGGAGGCTTGGTTGAGGAGATAAAGCAATCGAAAGATAATTTGTGATGGGCTGGGTCGAAATTCTGTAATTTTACTTTTTGACTAATTTTTCCGAAACGAGAGCTCGTAGAACCTTTTGGTTTGCAGTTGTGGGTAGAGCATTTAAATACCTTTCTTTTGATGTGTATTTTGATTGGGTGGGAAATAGTTTTGAAAATACTACTTTTTTTCGGCAAGGGGTTAGCCCACAATTTTCTCGAAAAACTGAAAAAAAATCATTTTTGAGATTTATGCATCAATTGAAAGGCGGCGCGATGCTCTGTACTTTAGTGAAAACCGCATCTTGTTTGGAGGCTTGGTTGAGGAGATAAAGCAATCGAAAGATAATTTGTGATGGGCTGGGTCGAAATTCTATAATTTTACTTTTTGACACAATTTTCTCGAAAAACTGAATAAAATAATTTTTGAGATTTATGCATCAATTGAAAGGCGGCGCGATGCTCTGTACTTTAGTGAAAACCGCATCTTGTTTGGAGGCTTGGTTGAGGAGATAAAGCAATCGAAAGATAATTTGTGATGGGCTGGGTCGAAATTCTGTAATTTTACTTTTTGACTAATTTTTCCGAAACGAGAGCTCGTAGAACCTTTTGGTTTGCAGTTGTGGGTAAAGCATTTAAATACCTTTCTTTTGATGTGTATTTTGATTGGGTGGGAAATAGTTTTGAAAATACTACTTTTTTTCGGCAAGGGGTTAGCCCACAAATTTCTCGAAAAACTGAAAAAAAATCATTTTTGAGATTTATGCATCAATTGAAAGGCGGCGCGATGCTCTGTACTTTAGTGAAAACCGCATCTTGTTTGGAGGCTTGGTTGAGGAGATAAAGCAATCGAAAGATAATTTGTGATGGGCTGGGTCAAAATTCTGTAATTTTACTTTTTGACACAATTTTCTCGAACAACTGAAAAAAAATCATTTTTGAGATTTATACATCAATTGAAAGGCGGCGCGATGCTCTGTACTTTAGTGAAAACCGCATCTTGTTTGGAGGCTTGGTTGAGGAGATAAAGCAATCGAAAGATAATTTGTGATGGGCTGGGTCGAAATTCTGTAATTTTACTTTTTGACACAATTTTCTCGAAAAACTGAAAAAAAAATCATTTTTGAGATTTATGCATCAATTGAAAGGCGGCGCTATGCTCTGTACTTTAGTGAAAACCGCATCTTGTTTGGAGGCTTGGTTGAGGAGATAAAGCAATCGAAAGATAATTTGTGATGGGCTGGGTCAAAATTCTGTAATTTTACTTTTTGACACAATTTTCTCGAAAAACTGAAAAAAAATCATTTTTGAGATTTATACATCAATTGAAAGGCGGCTCGATGCTCTGTACTTTAGTGAAAACCGCATCTTGTTTGGAGGCTTGGTTGAGGAGATAAAGCAATCGAAAGATAATTTGTGATGGGCTGGGTCGAAATTCTGTAATTTTACTTTTTGACTAATTTTTCCGAAACGAGAGCTCGTAGAACCTTTTGGTTTGCAGTTGTGGGTAGAGCATTTAAATACCTTTCTTTTGATGTGTATTTTGATTGGGTGGGAAATAGTTTTGAAAATACTACTTTTTTTCGGCAAGGGGTTAGCCCACAATTTTCTCGAAAAACTGAAAAAAAATCATTTTTGAGATTTATGCATCAATTGAAAGGCGGCGCGATGCTCTGTACTTTAGTGAAAACCGCATCTTGTTTGGAGGCTTGGTTGAGGAGATAAAGCAATCGAAAGATAATTTGTGATGGGCTGGGTCGAAATTCTGTAATTTTACTTTTTGACACAATTTTCTCGAAAAACTGAAAAAAAATCATTTTTGAGATTTATACATCAATTGAAAGGCGGCGCGATGCTCTGTACTTTAGTGAAAACCGCATCTTGTTTGGAGGCTTGGTTGAGGAGATAAAGCAATCGAAAGATAATTTGTGATGGACTGGGTCGAAATTCTGTAATTTTACTTTTTGACACAATTTTCTCGAAAAACTGAAAAAAAATCATTTTTGAGATTTATGCATCAATTGAAAGGCGGCGCGATGCTCTGTACTTTAGTGAAAACCGCATCTTGTTTGGAGCCTTGGTTGAGCAGATAAAGCAACCGAAAGATAATTTGTGATTAGCTGGGTCGAAATTCTGTAATTTTACTTTTTGACACAATTTTCTCGAAAAACTGAAGAAAAATCATTTTTGAGATTTATACATCAATTGGAAGGCGGCGCGATGCTCTGTACTTTAGTGAAAACCGCATCTTGTTTGGAGGCTTGGTTGAGGAGATAAAGCAATCGAAAGATAATTTGTGATGGGCTGGGTCGAAATTCTGTAATTTTACTTTTTGACACAATTTTCTCGAAAAACTGAAAAAAAAATCATTTTTGAGATTTATGCATCAATTGAAAGGCGGCGCGATGCTCTGTACTTTAGTGAAAACCGCATCTTGTTTGGAGGCTTGGTTGAGGAGATAAAGCAATCGAAAGATAATTTGTGATGGGCTGGGTCAAAATTCTGTAATTTTACTTTTTGACACAATTTTCTCGAACAACTGAAAAAATTCATTTTTGAGATTTATACATCAATTGAAAGGCGGCGCGATGCTCTGTACTTTAGTGAAAACCGCATCTTGTTTGGAGGCTTGGTTGAGGAGATAAAGCAATCGAAAGATAATTTGTGATGGGCTGGGTCGAAATTCTGTAATTTTACTTTTTGACACAATTTTCTCGAAAAACTGAAAAAAAATAATTTTTGAGATTTATACATCAATTGAAAGGCGGCGCGATGCTTTGTACTTTAGTGAAAACCGCATCTTGTTTGGAGGCTTGGTTGAGGAGATAAAGCAATCGAAAGATAATTTGTGATGGGCTGGGTCGAAATTCTGTAATTTTACTTTTTGACTAATTTTTCCGAAACGAGAGCTCGTAGAACCTTTTGGTTTGCAGTTGTGGGTAGAGCATTTAAATACCTTTCTTTTGATGTGTATTTTGATTGGGTGGGAAATAGTTTTGAAAATACTACTTTTTTTCGGCAAGGGGTTAGCCCACAATTTTCTCGAAAAACTGAAAAAAAATCATTTTTGAGATTTATGCATCAATTGAAAGGCGGCGCGATGCTCTGTACTTTAGTGAAAACCGCATCTTGTTTGGAGGCTTGGTTGAGGAGATAAAGAAATCGAAAGATAATTTGTGATGGGCTGGGTCGAAATTCTGTAATTTTACTTTTTGACTAATTTTTCCGAAACGAGAGCTCGTAGAACCTTTTGGTTTGCAGTTGTGGGTAGAGCATTTAAATACCTTTCTTTTGATGTGTATTTTGATTGGGTGGGAAATAGTTTTGAAAATACTACTTTTTTTCGGCAAGGGGTTAGCCCACAATTTTCTCGAAAAACTGAAAAAAAATCATTTTTGAGATTTATGCATCAATTGAAAGGCGGCGCGATGCTCTGTACTTTAGTGAAAACCGCATCTTGTTTGGAGGCTGGGTTGAGGAGATAAAGCAATCGAAAGATAATTTGTGATGGGCTGGGTCGAAATTCTGTAATTTTACTTTTTGACACAATTTTCTCGAAAAACTGAAAAAAAATCATTTTTGAGATTTATACATCAATTGAAAGGCGGCGCGATGCTCTGTACTTTAGTGAAAACCGCATCTTGTTTGGAGGCTTGGTTGAGGAGATAAAGCAATCGAAAGATAATTTGTGATGGGCTGGGTCGAAATTCTGTAATTTTACTTTTTGACACAATTTTCTCGAAAAACTGAAAAAAAAATCATTTTTGAGATTTATGCATCAATTGAAAGGCGGCGCGATGCTCTGTACTTTAGTGAAAACCGCATCTTGTTTGGAGGCTTGGTTGAGGAGATAAAGCAATCGAAAGATAATTTGTGATGGGCTGGGTCGAAATTCTGTAATTTTACTTTTTGACACAATTTTCTTGAAAAACTGAAGAAAAATCATTTTTGAAATTTATACATAAATTGAAAGGCGGCGCGATGCTCTGTACTTTAGTGAAAACCGCATCTTGTTTGGAGGCTTGGTTGAGGAGATAAAGCAATCGAAAGATAATTTGTGATGGGCTGGGTCGAAATTCTGTAATTTTACTTTTTGACTAATTTTTCCGAAACGAGAGCTCGTAGAACGTTTTGGTTTGCAGTTGTGGGTAGAGCATTTAAATACCTTTCTTTTGATGTGTATTTTGATTGGGTGGGAAATAGTTTTGAAAATACTACTTTTTTTCGGCAAGGGGGTTAGCCCACAATTTTCTCGAAAAACTGAAAAAAAATCATTTTTGAGATTTATGCATCAATTGAAAGGCGGCGCGATGCTCTGTACTTTAGTGAAAACCGCATCTTGTTTGGAGGCTGGGTTGAGGAGATAAAGCAATCGAAAGATAATTTGTGATGGGCTGGGTCGAAATTCTGTAATTTTACTTTTTGACACAATTTTCTCGAAAAACTGAAAAAAAATCATTTTTGAGATTTATGCATCAATTGAAAGGCGGCGCGATGCTCTGTACTTTAGTGAAAACCGCATCTTGTTTGGAGGCTTGGTTGAGGAGATAAAGCAATCGAAAGATAATTTGTGATGGGCTGGGTCGAAATTCTGTAATTTTACTTTTTGACACAATTTTCCCGAAAAACTGAAAAAAAATTATTTTTGAGATTTATGCATCAATTGAAAGGCGGCGCGATGCTCTGTACTTTAGTGAAAACCGCATCTTGTTTGGAGGCTTGGTTGAGGAGATAAAGCAATCGAAAGATAATTTGTGATGGGCTGGGTCGAAATTCTGTAATTTTACTTTTTGACACAATTTTCTTGAAAAACTGAAGAAAAATCATTTTTGAAATTTATACATCAATTGAAAGGCGGCGCGATGCTCTGTACTTTAGTGAAAACCGCATCTTGTTTGGAGGCTTGGTTGAGGAGATAAAGCAATCGAAAGATAATTTGTGATGGGCTGGGTCGAAATTCTGTAATTTTACTTTTTGACACAATTTTCTCGAAAAACTGAAAAAAAATCATTTTTGAGATTTATGCATCAATTGAAAGGCGGCGCGATGCTCTGTACTTTAGTGAAAACCGCATCTTGTTTGGAGGCTTGGTTGAGGAGATAAAGCAATCGAAAGATAATTTGTGATGGGCTGGGTCAAAATTCTGTAATTTTACTTTTTGACACAATTTTCTCGAAAAACTGAAAAAAAATCATTTTTGAGATTTATACATCAATTGAAAGGCGGCGCGATGCTTTGTACTTTAGTGAAAACCGCATCTTGTTTGGAGGCTTGGTTGAGGAGATAAAGAAATCGAAAGATAATTTGTGATGGGCTGGGTCGAAATTCTGTAATTTTACTTTTTGACTAATTTTTCCGAAACGAGAGCTCGTAGAACCTTTTGGTTTGCAGTTGTGGGTAGAGCATTTAAATACCTTTCTTTTGATGTGTATTTTGATTGGGTGGGAAATAGTTTTGAAAATACTACTTTTTTTCGGCAAGGGGTTAGCCCACAATTTTCTCGAAAAACTGAAAAAAAATCATATTTGAGATTTATGCATCAATTGAAAGGCGGCGCGATGCTCTGTACTTTAGTGAAAACCGCATCTTGTTTGGAGGCTGGGTTGAGGATATAAAGCAATCGAAAGATAATTTGTGATGGGCTGGGTCGAAATTCTGTAATTTTACTTTTTGACACAATTTTCTCGAAAAACTGAAAAAAAAATCATTTTTGAGATTTATGCATCAATTGAAAGGCGGCGCGATGCTCTGTACTTTAGTGAAAACCGCATCTTGTTTGGAGGCTTGGTTGAGGAGATAAAGCAATCGAAAGATAATTTGTGATGGGCTGGGTCGAAATTCTGTAATTTTACTTTTTGACACAATTTTCCCGAAAAACTGAAAAAAAAATCATTTTTGAGATTTATGCATCAATTGAAAGGCGGCGCGATGCTCTGTACTTTAGTGAAAACCGCATCTTGTTTGGAGGCTTGGTTGAGGAGATAAAGCAATCGAAAGATAATTTGTGATGGGCTGGGTCGAAATTCTGTAATTTTACTTTTTGACACAATTTTCTTGAAAAACTGAAGAAAAATCATTTTTGAAATTTATACATCAATTGAAAGGCGGCGCGATGCTCTGTACTTTAGTGAAAACCGCATCTTGTTTGGAGGCTGGGTTGAGGAGATAAAGCAATCGAAAGATAATTTGTGATGGGCTGGGTCGAAATTCTGTAATTTTACTTTTTGACACAATTTTCTCGAAAAACTGAAAAAAAATCATTTTTGAGATTTATGCATCAATTGAAAGGCGGCGCGATGCTCTGTACTTTAGTGAAAACCGCATCTTGTTTGGAGGCTTGGTTGAGGAGATAAAGCAATCGAAAGATAATTTGTGATGGGCTGGGTCGAAATTCTGTAATTTTACTTTTTGACACAATTTTCCCGAAAAACTGAAAAAAAAATCATTTTTGAGATTTATGCATCAATTGAAAGGCGGCGCGATGCTCTGTACTTTAGTGAAAACCGCATCTTGTTTGGAGGCTTGGTTGAGGAGATAAAGCAATCGAAAGATAATTTGTGATGGGCTGGGTCGAAATTCTGTAATTTTACTTTTTGACACAATTTTCTTGAAAAACTGAAGAAAAATCGTTTTTGAAATTTATACATCAATTGAAAGGCGGCGCGATGCTCTGTACTTTAGTGAAAACCGCATCTTGTTTGGAGGCTTGGTTGAGGAGATAAAGCAATCGAAAGATAATTTGTGATGGGCTGGGTCGAAATTCTGTAATTTTACTTTTTGACACAATTTTCTCGAAAAACTGAAAAAAAATCATTTTTGAGATTTATGCATCAATTGAAAGGCGGCGCGATGCTCTGTACTTTAGTGAAAACCGCATCTTGTTTGGAGGCTTGGTTGAGGAGATAAAGCAATCGAAAGATAATTTGTGATGGGCTGGGTCAAAATTCTGTAATTTTACTTTTTGACACAATTTTCTCGAAAAACTGAAAAAAAATCATTTTTGAGATTTATACATCAATTGAAAGGCGGCGCGATGCTCTGTACTTTAGTGAAAACCGCATCTTGTTTGGAGGCTTGGTTGAGGAGATAAAGCAATCGAAAGATAATTTGTGATGGGCTGGGTCGAAATTCTGTAATTTTACTTTTTGACTAATTTTTCCGAAACGAGAGCTCGTAGAACCTTTTGGTTTGCAGTTGTGGGTAAAGCATTTAAATACCTTTCTTTTGATGTGTATTTTGATTGGGTGGGAAATAGTTTTGAAAATACTACTTTTTTTCGGCAAGGGGTTAGCCCACAATTTTCTCGACAAACTGAAAAAAAAATCATTTTTGAGATTTATGCATCAATTGAAAGGCGGCGCGATGCTCTGTACTTTAGTGAAAACCGCATCTTGTTTGGAGGCTTGGTTGAGGAGATAAAGCAAACGAAAGATAATTTGTGATGGGCTGGGTCGAAATTCTGTAATTTTACTTTTTGACACAATTTTCTCGAAAAACTGAAAAAAAAATCATTTTTGAGATTTATGCATCAATTGAAAGGCGGCGCGATGCTCTGTACTTTAGTGAAAACCGCATCTTATTTGGAGGCTTG
Source organism: Eupeodes latifasciatus (assembly GCA_920104205.1). Lineage (NCBI taxonomy): Eukaryota > Metazoa > Arthropoda > Insecta > Diptera > Syrphidae > Eupeodes > Eupeodes latifasciatus. The sequence continues at coordinate 29,074 of CAKKTC010000075.1, read as the reverse complement.
GTTGAGGAGATAAAGCAATCGAAAGATAATTTGTGATGGGCTGGGTCGAAATTCTGTAATTTTACTTTTTGACTAATTTTTCCGAAACGAGAGCTCGTAGAACCTTTTGGTTTGCAGTTGTGGGTAGAGTATTTAAATACCTTTCTTTTGATGTGTATTTTGATTGGGTGGGAAATAGTTTTGAAAATACTACTTTTTTTCGGCAAGGGGTTAGCCCACAATTTTCTCGAAAAACTGAAAAAAAATCATTTTTGAGATTTATGCATCAATTGAAAGGCGGCGCGATGCTCTGTACTTTAGTGAAAACCGCATCTTGTTTGGAGGCTTGGTTGAGGAGATAAAGCAATCGAAAGATAATTTGTGATGGGCTGGGTCGAAATTCTGTAATTTTACTTTTTGACTAATTTTTCCGAAACGAGAGCTCGTAGAACCTTTTGGTTTGCAGTTGTGGGTAGAACATTTAAATACCTTTCTTTTGATGTGTATTTTGATTGGGTGGGAAATAGTTTTGAAAATACTACTTTTTTTCGGCAAGGGGTTAGCCCACAATTTTCTCGAAATACTGAAAAAAAATCATTTTTGAGATTTATGCATCAATTGAAAGGCGGCGCGATGCTCTGTACTTTAGTGAAAACCGCATCTTGTTTGGAGGCTTGGTTGAGGAGATAAAGCAATCGAAAGATAATTTGTGATGGGCTGGGTCGAAATTCTGTAATTTTACTTTTTGACACAATTTTCTCGAAAAACTGAAAAAAAATCATTTTTGAGATTTATGCATCAATTGAAAGGCGGCGCGATGCTCTGTACTTTAGTGAAAACCGCATCTTGTTTGGAGGCTTGGTTGAGGAGATAAAGCAATCGAAAGATAATTTGTGATGGGCTGGGTCGAAATTCTGTAATTTTACTTTTTGACACAATTTTCTCGAAAAACTGAAAAAAAAATCATTTTTGAGATTTATGCATCAATTGAAAGGCGGCGCGATGCTCTGTACTTTAGTGAAAACCGCATCTTGTTTGGAGGCTTGGTTGAGGAGATAAAGCAATCGAAAGATAATTTGTGATGGGCTGGGTCGAAATTCTGTAATTTTACTTTTTGACACAATTTTCTCGAAAAACTGAAAAAAAATCATTTTTGAGATTTATGCATCAATTGAAAGGCGGCGCGATGCTCTGTACTTTAGTGAAAACCGCATCTTGTTTGGAGGCTTGGTTGAGGAGATAAAGCAATCGAAAGATAATTTGTGATGGGCTGGGTCGAAATTCTGTAATTTTACTTTTTGACTAATTTTTCCGAAACGAGAGCTCGTAGAACCTTTTGGTTTGCAGTTGTGGGTAGAGCATTTAAATACCTTTCTTTTGATGTGTATTTTGATTGGGTGGGAAATAGTTTTGAAAACACTACTTTTTTTCGGCAAGGGATTAGCCCACAATTTTCTCGAAAAACTGAAAAAAAAATCATTTTTGAGATTTATACATCAATTGAAAGGCGGCTCGATGCTCTGTACTTTAGTGAAAACCGCATCTTGTTTGGAGGCTTGGTTGAGGAGATAAAGCAATCGAAAGATAATTTGTGATGGGCTGGGTCGAAATTCTGTAATTTTACTTTTTGACACAATTTTCTCGAAAAACTGAAAAAAAAAATCATTTTTGAGATTTATGCATCAATTGAAAGGCGGCGCGATGCTCTGTACTTTAGTGAAAACCGCATCTTGTTTGGAGGCTTGGTTGAGGAGATAAAGCAATCGAAAGATAATTTGTGATGGGCTGGGTCGAAATTCTGTAATTTTACTTTTTGACACAATTTTCTCGAAAAACTGAAAAAAAATCATTTTTAAGATTTATGCATCAATTGAAAGGCGGCGCGATGCTCTGTACTTTAGTGAAAACCGCATCTTGTTTGGAGGCTTGGTTGAGGAGATAAAGCAATCGAAAGATAATTTGTGATGGGCTGGGTCGAAATTCTGTAATTTTACTTTTTGACACAATTTTCTCGAAAAACTGAAGAAAAATCATTTTTGAGATTTATACATCAATTGAAAGGCGGCGCGATGCTCTGTACTTTAGTGAAAACCGCATCTTGTTTGGAGGCTTGGTTGAGGAGATAAAGCAATCGAAAGATAATTTGTGATGGGCTGGGTCGAAATTCTTTAATTTTATAATTTTACTTTTTGACACAATTTTCTCGAAAAACTGAAAAAAAAATCATTTTTGAGATTTATACATCAATTGAAAGGCGGCTCGATGCTCTGTACTTTAGTGAAAACCGCATCTTGTTTGGAGGCTTGGTTGAGGAGATAAAGCAATCGAAAGATAATTTGTGATGGGCTGGGTCGAAATTCTGTAATTTTACTTTTTGACTAATTTTTCCGAAACGAGAGCTCGTAGAACCTTTTGGTTTACAGTTGTGGGTAGAGCATTTAAATACCTTTCTTTTGATGTGTATTTTGATTGGATGGGAAATAGTTTTGAAAATACTACTTTTTTTCGGCAAGGGGTTAGCCCACAATTTTCTCGAAAAACTGAAAAAAAATCATTTTTGAGATTTATGCATCAATTGAAAGGCGGCGCGATGCTCTGTACTTTAGTGAAAACCGCATCTTGTTTGGAGGCTTGGTTGAGGAGATAAAGCAATCGAAAGATAATTTGTGATGGGCTGGGTCGAAATTCTGTAATTTTACTTTTTGACACAATTTTCTCGAAAAACTGAAAAAAAATCATTTTTGAGATTTATACATCAATTGAAAGGCGGCGCGATGCTCTGTACTTTAGTGAAAACCGCATCTTGTTTGGAGGCTTGGTTGAGGAGATAAAGCAAACGAAAGATAATTTGTGATGGGCTGGGTCGAAATTCTGTAATTTTACTTTTTGAATAATTTTTCCGAAACGAGAGCTCGTAGAACCTTTTGGTTTGCAGTTGTGGGTAGAGCATTTAAATACCTTTCTTTTGATGTGTATTTTGATTGGGTGGGAAATAGTTTTGAAAATACTACTTTTTTTCGGCAAGGGGTTAGCCCACAATTTTCTCGAAAAACTGAAAAAAAATCATTTTTGAGATTTATGCATCAATTGAAAGGCGGCGCGATGCTCTGTACTTTAGTGAAAACCGCATCTTGTTTGGAGGCTTGGTTGAGGAGATAAAGCAATCGAAAGATAATTTGTGATGGGCTGGGTCGAAATTCTTTAATTTTATAATTTTACTTTTTGACACAATTTTCTCGAAAAACTGAAAAAAATCATTTTTGAGATTTATACATCAATTGAAAGGCAGCTCGATGCTCTGTACTTTAGTGAAAACCGCATCTTGTTTGGAGGCTTGGTTGAGGAGATAAAGCAATCGAAAGATAATTTGTGATGGGCTGGGTCGAAATTCTGTAATTTTACTTTTTGACTAATTTTTCCGAAACGAGAGCTCGTAGAACCTTTTGGTTTGCAGTTGTGGGTAGAGCATTTAAATACCTTTCTTTTGATGTGTATTGGGTATTGGGTGGGAAATAGTTTTGAAAATACTACTTTTTTTCCGCAAGGGGTTAGCCCACAATTTTCTCGAAAAACTGAAAAAAAAAAATCATTTTTGAGATTTATGCATCAATTGAAAGGCGGCGCGATGCTCTGTACTTTAGTGAAAACCGCATCTTGTTTGGAGGCTTGGTTGAGGAGATAAAGCAAACGAAAGATAATTTGTGATGGGCTGGGTCGAAATTCTGTAATTTTACTTTTTGACACAATTTTCTCGAAAAACTGAAAAAAAATCATTTTTGAGATTTATGCATCAATTGAAAGGCGGCGCGATGCTCTGTACTTTAGTGAAAACCGCATCTTGTTTGGAGGCTTGGTTGAGGAGATAAAGCAATCGAAAGATAATTTGTGATGGGCTGGGTCGAAATTCTGTAATTTTACTTTTTGACACAATTTTCTCGAAAAACTGAAGAAAAATCATTTTTGAGATTTATACATCAATTGAAAGGCGGCGCGATGCTCTGTACTTTATTGAAAACCACATCTTGTTTGGAGGCTTGGTTGAGGAGATAAAGCAATCGAAAGATAATTTGTGATGGGCTGGGTCGAAATTCTGTAATTTTACTTTTTGACTAATTTTTCCGAAACGAGAGCTCGTAGAACCTTTTGGTTTGCAGTTCTGGGTAGAGCATTTAAATACCTTTCTTTTGATGTGTATTGGGGTTAGCCCACAATTTTCTCGAAAAACTGAAAAAAAAATCATTTTTGAGATTTATGCATCAATTGAAAGGCGGCGCGATGCTCTGTACTTTAGTGAAAACCGCATCTTGTTTGGAGGCTTGGTTGAGGAGATAAAGCAATCGAAAGATAATTTGTGATGGGCTGGGTCGAAATTCTGTAATTTTACTTTTTGACACAATTTTCTCGAAAAACTGAAAAAAAATCATTTTTGAGATTTATACATCAATTGAAAGGCGGCGCGATGCTCTGTACTTTAGTGAAAACCGCATCTTGTTTGGAGGCTTGGTTGAGGAGATAAAGCAATCGAAAGATAATTTGTGATGGGCTGGGTCGAAATTCTGTAATTTTACTTTTTGACTAATTTTTCCGAAACGAGAGCTCGTAGAACCTTTTGGTTTGCAGTTGTGGGTAGAGCATTTAAATACCTTTCTTTTGATGTGTATTTTGATTGGGTGGGAAATAGTTTTGAAAATACTACTTTTTTTCGGCAAGGGGTTAGCCCACAATTTTCTCGAAAAACTGAAAAAAAATCATTTTTGAGATTTATGCATCAATTGAAAGGCGGCGCGATGCTCTGTACTTTAGTGAAAACCGCATCTTGTTTGGAGGCTTGGTTGAGGAGATAAAGCAATCGAAAGATAATTTGTGATGGGCTGGGTCGAAATTCTGTAATTTTACTTTTTGACACAATTTTCTCGAAAAACTGAAAAAAAATCATTTTTGAGATTTATACATCAATTGAAAGGCGGCGCGATGCTCTGTACTTTATTGAAAACCGCATCTTGTTTGGAGGCTTGGTTGAGGAGATAAAGCAATCGAAAGATAATTTGTGATGGGCTAGGTCGAAATTCTGTAATTTTACTTTTTGACTAATTTTTCCGAAACGAGAGCTCGTAGAACCTTTTGGTTTGCAGTTGTGGGTAGAGCATTTAAATACCTTTCTTTTGATGTGTATTTTGATTGGGTGGGAAATAGTTTTGAAAATACTACTTTTTTTCGGCAAGGGGTTAGCCCACAATTTTCTCGAAAAACTGAAAAAAAATCATTTTTGAGATTTATGCATCAATTGAAAGGCGGCGCGATGCTCTGTACTTTAGTGAAAACCGCATCTTGTTTGGAGGCTTGGTTGAGGAGATAAAGCAATCGAAAGATAATTTGTGATGGGCTGGGTCGAAATTCTGTAATTTTACTTTTTGACACAATTTTCTCGAAAAACTGAAAAAAAATCATTTTTGAGATTTATGCATCAATTGAAAGGCGGCGCGATGCTCTGTACTTTAGTGAAAACCGCATCTTGTTTGGAGGCTTGGTTGAGGAGATAAAGCAATCGAAAGATAATTTGTGATGGGCTGGGTCGAAATTCTGTAATTTTACTTTTTGACTAATTTTTCCGAAACGAGAGCTCGTAGAACCTTTTGGTTTGCAGTTGTGGGTAGAGCATTTAAATACCTTTCTTTTGATGTGTATTTTGATTGGATGGGAAATAGTTTTGAAAATACTACTTTTTTTCGGCAAGGGGTTAGCCCACAATTTTCTCGAAAAACTGAAAAAAAATCATTTTTGAGATTTATGCATCAATTGAAAGGCGGCGCGATGCTCTGTACTTTAGTGAAAACCGCATCTTGTTTGGAGGCTTGGTTGAGGAGATAAAGCAATCGAAAGATAATTTGTGATGGGCTGGGTCGAAATTCTTTAATTTTATAATTTTACTTTTTCACACAATTTTCTCGAAAAACTGAAAAAAAAATCATTTTTGAGATTTATACATCAATTGAAAGGCGGCTCGATGCTCTGTACTTTAGTGAAAACCGCATCTTGTTTGGAGGCTTGGTTGAGGAGATAAAGCAATCGAAAGATAATTTGTGATGGGCTGGGTCGAAATTCTGTAATTTTACTTTTTGACTAATTTTTCCGAAACGAGAGCTCGTAGAACCTTTTGGTTTGCAGTTGTGGGTAGAGCATTTAAATACCTTTCTTTTGATGTGTATTGGGGTTAGCCCACAATTTTCTCGAAAAACTGAAAAAAAAATCATTTTTGAGATTTATGCATCAATTGAAAGGCGGCGCGATGCTCTGTACTTTAGTGAAAACCGCATCTTGTTTGGAGGCTTGGTTGAGGAGATAAAGCAATCGAAAGATAATTTGTGATGGGCTGGGTCGAAATTCTGTAATTTTACTTTTTGACACAATTTTCTCGAAAAACTGAAAAAAAATCATTTTTGAGATTTATACATCAATTGAAAGGCGGCGCGATGCTCTGTACTTTAGTGAAAACCGCATCTTGTTTGGAGGCTTGGTTGAGGAGATAAAGCAATCGAAAGATAATTTGTGATGGGCTGGGTCGAAATTCTGTAATTTTACTTTTTGACTAATTTTTCCGAAACGAGAGCTCGTAGAACCTTTTGGTTTGCAGTTGTGGGTAGAGCATTTAAATACCTTTCTTTTGATGTGTATTTTGATTGGGTGGGAAATAGTTTTGAAAATACTACTTTTTTTCGGCAAGGGGTTAGCCCACAATTTTCTCGAAAAACTGAAAAAAAATCATTTTTGAGATTTATGCATCAATTGAAAGGCGGCGCGATGCTCTGTACTTTAGTGAAAACCGCATCTTGTTTGGAGGCTTGGTTGAGGAGATAAAGCAATCGAAAGATAATTTGTGATGGGCTGGGTCGAAATTCTGTAATTTTACTTTTTGACACAATTTTCTCGAAAAACTGAAAAAAAATCATTTTTGAGATTTATACATCAATTGAAAGGCGGCGCGATGCTCTGTACTTTATTGAAAACCGCATCTTGTTTGGAGGCTTGGTTGAGGAGATAAAGCAATCGAAAGATAATTTGTGATGGGCTAGGTCGAAATTCTGTAATTTTACTTTTTGACTAATTTTTCCGAAACGAGAGCTCGTAGAACCTTTTGGTTTGCAGTTGTGGGTAGAGCATTTAAATACCTTTCTTTTGATGTGTATTTTGATTGGGTGGGAAATAGTTTTGAAAATACTACTTTTTTTCGGCAAGGGGTTAGCCCACAATTTTCTCGAAAAACTGAAAAAAAATCATTTTTGAGATTTATGCATCAATTGAAAGGCGGCGCGATGCTCTGTACTTTAGTGAAAACCGCATCTTGTTTGGAGGCTTGGTTGAGGAGATAAAGCAATCGAAAGATAATTTGTGATGGGCTGGGTCGAAATTCTGTAATTTTACTTTTTGACACAATTTTCTCGAAAAACTGAAAAAAAATCATTTTTGAGATTTATGCATCAATTGAAAGGCGGCGCGATGCTCTGTACTTTAGTGAAAACCGCATCTTGTTTGGAGGCTTGGTTGAGGAGATAAAGCAATCGAAAGATAATTTGTGATGGGCTGGGTCGAAATTCTGTAATTTTACTTTTTGACTAATTTTTCCGAAACGAGAGCTCGTAGAACCTTTTGGTTTGCAGTTGTGGGTAGAGCATTTAAATACCTTTCTTTTGATGTGTATTTTGATTGGATGGGAAATAGTTTTGAAAATACTACTTTTTTTCGGCAAGGGGTTAGCCCACAATTTTCTCGAAAAACTGAAAAAAAATCATTTTTGAGATTTATGCATCAATTGAAAGGCGGCGCGATGCTCTGTACTTTAGTGAAAACCGCATCTTGTTTGGAGGCTTGGTTGAGGAGATAAAGCAATCGAAAGATAATTTGTGATGGGCTGGGTCGAAATTCTTTAATTTTATAATTTTACTTTTTCACACAATTTTCTCGAAAAACTGAAAAAAAAATCATTTTTGAGATTTATACATCAATTGAAAGGCGGCTCGATGCTCTGTACTTTAGTGAAAACCGCATCTTGTTTGGAGGCTTGGTTGAGGAGATAAAGCAATCGAAAGATAATTTGTGATGGGCTGGGTCGAAATTCTGTAATTTTACTTTTTGACTAATTTTTCCGAAACGAGAGCTCGTAGAACCTTTTGGTTTGCAGTTGTGGGTAGAGCATTTAAATACCTTTCTTTTGATGTGTATTTTGATTGCGTGGGAAATAGTTTTGAAAATACTACTTTTTTACGGCAAGGGATTAGCCCACAATTTTCTCGAAAAACTGAAAAAAAATCATTTTTGAGATTTATGCATCAATTGAAAGGCGGCGCGATGCTCTGTACTTTAGTGAAAACCGCATCTTGTTTGGAGGCTTGGTTGAGGAGATAAAGCAATCGAAAGATAATTTGTGATGGGCTGGGTCGAAATTCTGTAATTTTACTTTTTGACACAATTTTCTCGAAAAACTGAAAAAAAAATCATTTTTGAGATTTATGCATCAATTGAAAGGCGGCGCGATGCTCTGTACTTTAGTGAAAACCGCATCTTGTTTGGAGGCTTGGTTGAGGAGATAAAGCAATCGAAAGATAATTTGTGATGGGCTGGGTCGAAATTCTGTAATTTTACTTTTTGACACAATTTTCTCGAAAAACTGAAGAAAAATCATTTTCGAGATTTATACATCAATTGAAAGGCGGCGCGATGCTCTGTACTTTATTGAAAACCGCATCTTGTTTGGAGGCTTGGTTGAGGAGATAAAGCAATCGAAAGATAATTTGTGATGGGCTGGGTCGAAATTCTGTAATTTTACTTTTTGACACAAATTTTCTCGAAAAACTGAAAAAAAATCATTTTTGAGATTTATACATCAATTGAAAGGCGGGCGCGATGCTCTGTACTTTAGTGAAAACCGCATCTTGTTTGGAGGCTTGGTTGAGGAGATAAAGCAATCGAAAGATAATTTGTGATGGGCTGGGTCGAATTCTGTAATTTTACTTTTTGACTAATTTTTTCCGAAACGAGAGCTCGTAGAACCTTTTGGTTTGCAGTTGTGGGTTGAGCATTTAAATACCTTTCTTTTGATGTGTATTTTGATTGGGTGGGAAATAGTTTTGAAAATACTACTTTTTTTCGGCAAGGGGTTAGCCCACAATTTTCTCGAAAAACTGAAAAAAAAAAAATCATTTTTGAGATTTATGCATCAATTGAAAGGCGGCGCGATGCTCTGTCCTTTAGTGAAAACCGCATCTTGTTTGGAGGCTTGGTTGAGGAGATAAAGCAAACGAAAGATAATTTGTGATGGGCTGGGTCGAAATTCTGTAATTTTACTTTTTGACTAATTTTTCCGAAACGAGAGCTCGTAGAACCTTTTGGTTTGCAGTTGTGGGTAGAGCATTTAAATACCTTTCTTTTGATGTGTATTTTGATTGTGTGGGAAATAGTTTTGAAAATACTACTTTTTTTCGGCAAGAGGTTAGCCCACAATTTTCTCGAAAAACTGAAAAAAAATCATTTTTGAGATTTATACATCAATTGAAAGGCGGCGCGATGCTCTGTACTTTAGTGAAAACCGCATCTTGTTTGGAGGCTTGGTTGAGGAGATAAAGCAATCGAAAGATAATTTGTGATGGGCTGGGTCGAAATTCTTTAATTTTATAATTTTACTTTTTGACACAATTTTCTCGAAAAACTGAAAAAAAAATCATTTTTGAGATTTATACATCAATTGAAAGGCGGCTCGATGCTCTGTACTTTAGTGAAAACCGCATCTTGTTTGGAGGCTTGGTTGAGGAGATAAAGCAATCGAAAGATAATTTGTGATGGGCTGGGTCGAAATTCTGTAATTTTACTTTTTGACTAATTTTTCCGAAACGAGAGCTCGTAGAACCTTTTGGTTTGCAGTTTGGGTAGAGCATTTAAATACCTTTTCTTTTGATGTGTATTTTGATTGGGTGGGAAATAGTTTTGAAAATACTACTTTTTTTTCGGCAAGGGGTTAGCCCACAATTTTCTGGAAAACTGAAAAAAAATCATTTTTGAGATTTATGCATCAATTGAAAGGCGGCGCGATGCTCTGTACTTTAGTGAAACCGCATCTTGTTTGGAGGCTTGGTTGAGGAGATAAAGCAATCGAAAGATAATTTGTGATGGGCTGGGTCGAAATTCTGTAATTTTACTTTTTGACACAATTTTCTCGAAAAACTGAAAAAAAAAATCATTTTTGAGATTTATGCATCAATTGAAAGGCGGCGCGATGCTCTGTACTTTAGTGAAAACCGCATCTTGTTTGGAGGCTTGGTTGAGGAGATAAAGCAATCGAAAGATAATTTGTGATGGGCTGGGTCGAAATTCTGTAATTTTACTTTTTAACACAATTTTCTCGAAAAACTGAAGAAAAATCATTTTTGAGATTTATACATCAATTGAAAGGCGGCGCGATGCTCTGTACTTTATTGAAAACCGCATCTTGTTTGGAGGCTTGGTTGAGGAGATAAAGCAATCGAAAGATAATTTGTGATGGGCTAGGTCGAAATTCTGTAATTTTACTTTTTGACTAATTTTCCGAAACGAGAGCTCGTAGAACCTTTTGGTTTGCAGTTGTGGGTAGAGCATTTAAATACCTTTCTTTTGATGTGTATTTTGATTGGGTGGGAAATAGTTTTGAAAATACTACTTTTTTTCGGCAAGGGGTTAGCCACAATTTTCTCGAAAAACTGAAAAAAAATCATTTTTGAGATTTATGCATCAATTGAAAGGCGGCGCGATGCTCTGTACTTTAGTGAAAACCGCATCTTGTTTGGAGGCTTGGTTGAGGAGATAAAGCAATCGAAAGATAATTTGTGATGGGCTGGGTCGAAATTCTGTAATTTTCTCGAAAAACTGAAAAAAAATCATTTTTGAGATTTATGCATCAATTGAAAGGCGGCGCGATGCTCTGTACTTTAGTGAAACCGCATCTTGTTTGGAGGCTTGGTTGAGGAGATAAAGCAATCGAAGATAATTTGTGATGGGCTGGGTCGAAATTCTGTAATTTTACTTTTTGACTAATTTTTCCGAAACGAGAGCTCGTAGAACCTTTTGGTTTGCAGTTGTGGGTAGAGCATTTAAATACCTTTCTTTTGATGTGTATTTTGATTGGATGGGAAATAGTTTTGAAAATACTACTTTTTTTCGGCAAGGGGTTAGCCCACAATTTTCTCGAAAAACTGAAAAAAAAATCATTTTTGAGATTTATGCATCAATTGAAAGGCGGCGCGATGCTCTGTACTTTAGTGAAAACCGCATCTTGTTTGGAGGCTTGGTTGAGGAGATAAAGCAATCGAAAGATAATTTGTGATGGGCTGGGTCGAAATTCTTTAATTTATAATTTTACTTTTTCACACAATTTTCTCGAAAAACTGAAAAAAAAATCATTTTTGAGATTTATACATCAATTGAAAGGCGGCTCGATGCTCTGTACTTTAGTGAAAACCGCATCTTGTTTGGAGGCTTGGTTGAGGAGATAAAGCAATCGAAAGATAATTTGTGATGGGCTGGGTCGAAATTCTGTAATTTTACTTTTTGACTAATTTTTCCGAAACGAGAGCTCGTAGAACCTTTTGGTTTGCAGTTGTGGGTAGAGCATTTAAATACCTTTCTTTTGATGTGTATTTTGATTGCGTGGGAAATAGTTTTGAAAATACTACTTTTTTACGGCAAGGGATTAGCCCACAATTTTCTCGAAAAACTGAAAAAAAATCATTTTTGAGATTTATGCATCAATTAAAAGGCGGCGCGATGCTCTGTACTTTAGTGAAAACCGCATCTTGTTTGGAGGCTTGGTTGAGGAGATAAAGCAATCGAAAGATAATTTGTGATGGGCTGGGTCGAAATTCTGTAATTTTACTTTTTGACACAATTTTCTCGAAAAACTGAAAAAAAAATCATTTTTGAGATTTATGCATCAATTGAAAGGCGGCGCGATGCTCTGTACTTTAGTGAAAACCGCATCTTGTTTGGAGGCTTGGTTGAGGAGATAAAGCAATCGAAAGATAATTTGTGATGGGCTGGGTCGAAATTCTGTAATTTTACTTTTTGACACAATTTTCTCGAAAAACTGAAGAAAAATCATTTTCGAGATTTATACATCAATTGAAAGGCGGCGCGATGCTCTGTACTTTATTGAAAACCGCATCTTGTTTGGAGGCTTGGTTGAGGAGATAAAGCAATCGAAAGATAATTTGTGATGGGCTGGGTCGAAATTCTGTAATTTTACTTTTTGACACAATTTTCTCGAAAAACTGAAAAAAATCATTTTTGAGATTTATACATCAATTGAAAGGCGGCGCGATGCTCTGTACTTTAGTGAAAACCGCATCTTGTTTGGAGGCTTGGTTGAGGAGATAAAGCAATCGAAAGATAATTTGTGATGGGCTGGGTCGAAATTCTGTAATTTTACTTTTTGACTAATTTTTCCGAAACGAGAGCTCGTAGAACCTTTTGGTTTGCAGTTGTGGGTTGAGCATTTAAATACCTTTCTTTTGATGTGTATTTTGATTGGGTGGGAAATAGTTTTGAAAATACTACTTTTTTTCGGCAAGGGGTTAGCCCACAATTTTCTCGAAAAACTGAAAAAAAAAATCATTTTTGAGATTTATGCATCAATTGAAAGGCGGCGCGATGCTCTGTCCTTTAGTGAAAACCGCATCTTGTTTGGAGGCTTGGTTGAGGAGATAAAGCAAACGAAAGATAATTTGTGATGGGCTGGGTCGAAATTCTGTAATTTTACTTTTTGACTAATTTTTCCGAAACGAGAGCTCGTAGAACCTTTTGGTTTGCAGTTGTGGGTAGAGCATTTAAATACCTTTCTTTTGATGTGTATTTTGATTGTGTGGGAAATAGTTTTGAAAATACTACTTTTTTTCGGCAAGAGGTTAGCCCACAATTTTCTCGAAAAACTGAAAAAAAATCATTTTTGAGATTTATACATCAATTGAAAGGCGGCGCGATGCTCTGTACTTTAGTGAAAACCGCATCTTGTTTGGAGGCTTGGTTGAGGAGATAAAGCAATCGAAAGATAATTTGTGATGGGCTGGGTCGAAATTCTTTAATTTTATAATTTTACTTTTTGACACAATTTTCTCGAAAAACTGAAAAAAAAATCATTTTTGAGATTTATACATCAATTGAAAGGCGGCTCGATGCTCTGTACTTTAGTGAAAACCGCATCTTGTTTGGAGGCTTGGTTGAGGAGATAAAGCAATCGAAAGATAATTTGTGATGGGCTGGGTCGAAATTCTGTAATTTTACTTTTTGACTAATTTTTCCGAAACGAGAGCTCGTAGAACCTTTTGGTTTGCAGTTTGGGTAGAGCATTTAAATACCTTTCTTTTGATGTGTATTTTGATTGGGTGGGAAATAGTTTTGAAAATACTACTTTTTTTCGGCAAGGGGTTAGCCCACAATTTTCTGGAAAAACTGAAAAAAAATCATTTTTGAGATTTATGCATCAATTGAAAGGCGGCGCGATGCTCTGTACTTTAGTGAAAACCGCATCTTGTTTGGAGGCTTGGTTGAGGAGATAAAGCAATCGAAAGATAATTTGTGATGGGCTGGGTCGAAATTCTGTAATTTTACCTTTTGACACAATTTTCTCGAAAAACTGAAAAAAAAATCATTTTTGAGATTTATGCATCAATTGAAAGGCGGCGCGATGCTCTGTACTTTAGTGAAAACCGCATCTTGTTTGGAGGCTTGGTTGAGGAGATAAAGCAATCGAAAGATAATTTGTGATGGGCTGGGTCGAAATTCTGTAATTTTACTTTTTAACACAATTTTCTCGAAAAACTGAAGAAAAATCATTTTTGAGATTTATACATCAATTGAAAGGCGGCGCGATGCTCTGTACTTTATTGAAAACCGCATCTTGTTTGGAGGCTTGGTTGAGGAGATAAAGCAATCGAAAGATAATTTGTGATGGGCTGGGTCGAAATTCTCTAATCATTTTTGAGATTTATGCATCAATTGAAAGGCGGCGCGATGCTCTGTACTTTAGTGAAAACCGCATCTTGTTTGGAGGCTTGGTTGAGGAGATAAAGCAATCGAAAGATAATTTGTGATGGGCTGGGTCGAAATTCTGTAATTTTACTTTTTAACACAATTTCTCGAAAAACTGAAAAAAAATCATTTTGAGATTTATACATCAATTGAAAGGCGGCGCGATGCTCTGTACTTTAGTGAAAACCGCATCTTGTTTGGAGGCTTGGTTGAGGAGATAAAGCAATCGAAAGATAATTTGTGATGGGCTGGGTCGAAATTCTTTAATTTTATAATTTTACTTTTTGACACAATTTTCTCGAAAAACTGAAAAAAATCATTTTTGAGATTTATACATCAATTGAAAGGCGGCTCGATGCTCTGTACTTTAGTGAAAACCGCATCTTGTTTGGAGGCTTGGTTGAGGAGATAAAGCAATCGAAAGATAATTTGTGATGGGCTGGGTCGAAATTCTGTAATTTTACTTTTGACTAATTTTTCCGAAACGAGAGCTCGTAGAACCTTTTGGTTTGCAGTTTGGGTAGAGCATTTAAATACCTTCTTTTGATGTGTATTTTGATTGGGTGGGAAATAGTTTTGAAAATACTACTTTTTTTCGGCAAGGGGTTAGCCCACAATTTTATTTTCTCGAAAAACTGAAAAAAATCATTTTTGAGATTTATGCATCAATTGAAAGGCGGCGCGATGCTCTGTACTTTAGTGAAAACCGCATCTTGTTTGGAGGCTTGGTTGAGGAGATAAAGCAATCGAAAGATAATTTGTGATGGGCTGGGTCGAAATTCTGTAATTTTACTTTTTGACACAATTTTCTCGAAAAACTGAAAAAAAATCATTTTTGAGATTTATGCATCAATTGAAAGGCGGCGCGATGCTCTGTACTTTAGTGAAAACCGCATCTTGTTTGGAGGCTTGGTTGAGGAGATAAAGCAATCGAAAGATAATTTGTGATGGGCTGGGTCGAAATTCTGTAATTTTACTTTTTAACACAATTTTCTCGAAAAACTGAAGAAAAATCATTTTTGAGATTTATACATCAATTGAAAGGCGGCGCGATGCTCTGTACTTTATTGAAAACCGCATCTTGTTTGGAGGCTTGGTTGAGGAGATAAAGCAATCGAAAGATAATTTGTGATGGGCTGGGTCGAAATTCTCTAATTTTACTTTTTGACTAATTTTTCCGAAACGAGAGCTCGTAGAACCTTTTGGTTTGCAGTTGTGGGTAGAGCATTTAAATACCTTTCTTTTGATGTGTATTTTGATTGGGGTGGGAAATAGTTTTGAAAATACTACTTTTTTTCGGCAAGGGGTTAGCCCACAATTTTCTCGAAAAACTGAAAAAAAATCATTTTTGAGATTTATGCATCAATTGAAAGGCGGCGCGATGCTCTGTACTTTAGTGAAAACCGCATCTTGTTTGGAGGCTTGGTTGAGGAGATAAAGCAATCGAAAGATAATTTGTGATGGGCTGGGTCGAAATTCTGTAATTTTACTTTTTGACACAATTTTCTCGAAAAACTGAAAAAAAATCATTTTTGAGATTTATACATCAATTGAAAGGCGGCGCGATGCTCTGTACTTTAGTGAAAACCGCATCTTGTTTGGAGGCTTGGTTGAGGAGATAAAGCAATCGAAAGATAATTTGTGATGGGCTGGGTCGAAATTCTGTAATTTTACTTTTTGACTAATTTTTCCGAAACGAGAGCTCGTAGAACCTTTTGGTTTGCAGTTGTGGGTAGAGCATTTAAATACCTTTCTTTTGATGTGTATTTTGATTGGGTGGGAAATAGTTTTGAAAATACTACTTTTTTTCGGCAAGGGGTTAGCCCACAATTTTCTCGAAAAACTGAAAAAAAATCATTTTTGAGATTTATACATCAATTGAAAGGCGGCGCGATGCTCTGTCCTTTAGTGAAAACCGCATCTTGTTTGGAGGCTTGGTTGAGGAGATAAAGCAATCGAAAGATAATTTGTGATGGGCTGGGTCGAAATTCTTTAATTTTATAATTTTACTTTTTGACACAATTTTCTCGAAAAACTGAAGAAAAATCATTTTTGAGATTTATACATCAATTGAAAGGCGGCGCGATGCTCTGTACTTTATTGAAAACCGCATCTTGTTTGGAGGCTTGGTTGAGGAGATAAAGCAATCGAAAGATAATTTGTGATGGGCTGGGTCGAAATTCTGTAATTTTACTTTTTGACTAATTTTTCCGAAACGAGAGCTCGTAGAACCTTTTGGTTTGCAGTTGTGGGTAGAGCATTTAAATACCTTTCTTTTGATGTGTATTTTGATTGGGTGGGAAATAGTTTTGAAAATACTACTTTTTTTCGGCAAGGGGTTAGCCCACAATTTTCTCGAAAAACTGAAAAAAAAAAAAATCATTTTTGAGATTTATGCATCAATTGAAAGGCGGAGCGATGCTCTGTACTTTAGTGAAAACCGCATCTTGTTTGGAGGCTTGGTTGAGGAGATAAAGCAAACGAAAGATAATTTGTGATGAGCTGGGTCGAAATTCTGTAATTTTACTTTTTGACTAATTTTTCCGAAACGAGAGCTCGTAGAACCTTTTGGTTTGCAGTTGTGGGTAGAGCATTTAAATACCTTTCTTTTGATGTGTATTTTGATTGGGTGGGAAATAGTTTTGAAAATACTACTTTTTTTCGGCAAGGGGTTAGCCCACAATTTTCTCGAAAAACTGAAAAAAAATCATTTTTGAGATTTATACATCAATTGAAAGGCGGCGCGATGCTCTGTACTTTAGTGAAAACCGCATCTTGTTTGGAGGCTTGGTTGAGGAGATAAAGCAATCGAAAGATAATTTGTGATGGGCTGGGTCGAAATTCTTTAATTTTATAATTTTACTTTTTGACACAATTTTCTCGAAAAACTGAAAAAAAAAATCATTTTTGAGATTTATGCATCAATTGAAAGGCGGCGCGATGCTCTGTACTTTAGTGAAAACCGCATCTTGTTTGGAGGCTTGGTTGAGGAGATAAAGCAATCGAAAGATAATTTGTGATGGGCTGGGTCGAAATTCTGTAATTTTACTTTTTGACACAATTTTCTCGAAAAACTGAAAAAAAAATCATTTTTGAGATTTATGCATCAATTGAAAGGCGGCGCGATGCTCTGTACTTTAGTGAAAACCGCATCTTGTTTGGAGGCTTGGTTGAGGAGATAAAGCAATCGAAAGATAATTTGTGATGGGCTGGGTCGAAATTCTGTAATTTTACTTTTTAACACAATTTTCTCGAAAAACTGAAGAAAAATCATTTTTGAGATTTATACATCAATTGAAAGGCGGCGCGATGCTCTGTACTTTATTGAAAACCGCATCTTGTTTGGAGGCTTGGTTGAGGAGATAAAGCAATCGAAAGATAATTTGTGATGGGCTGGGTCGAAATTCTCTAATTTTACTTTTTGACTAATTTTTCCGAAACGAGAGCTCGTAGAACCTTTTGGTTTGCAGTTGTGGGTAGAGCATTTAAATACCTTTCTTTTGATGTGTATTTTGATTGGGTGGGAAATAGTTTTGAAAATACTACTTTTTTTCGGCAAGGGGTTAGCCCACAATTTTCTCGAAAAACTGAAAAAAAATCATTTTTGAGATTTATGCATCAATTGAAAGGCGGCGCGATGCTCTGTACTTTAGTGAAAACCGCATCTTGTTTGGAGGCTTGGTTGAGGAGATAAAGCAATCGAAAGATAATTTGTGATGGGCTGGGTCGAAATTCTGTAATTTTACTTTTTGACACAATTTTCTCGAAAAACTGAAAAAAAATCATTTTTGAGATTTATACATCAATTGAAAGGCGGCGCGATGCTCTGTACTTTAGTGAAAACCGCATCTTGTTTGGAGGCTTGGTTGAGGAGATAAAGCAATCGAAAGATAATTTGTGATGGGCTGGGTCGAAATTCTGTAATTTTACTTTTTGACTAATTTTTCCGAAACGAGAGCTCGTAGAACCTTTTGGTTTGCAGTTGTGGGTAGAGCATTTAAATACCTTTCTTTTGATGTGTATTTTGATTGGGTGGGAAATAGTTTTGAAAATACTACTTTTTTTCGGCAAGGGGTTAGCCCACAATTTTCTCGAAAAACTGAAAAAAAATCATTTTTGAGATTTATACATCAATTGAAAGGCGGCGCGATGCTCTGTCCTTTAGTGAAAACCGCATCTTGTTTGGAGGCTTGGTTGAGGAGATAAAGCAATCGAAAGATAATTTGTGATGGGCTGGGTCGAAATTCTTTAATTTTATAATTTTACTTTTTGACACAATTTTCTCGAAAAACTGAAAAAAAAAATCATTTTTGAGATTTATACATCAATTGAAAGGCGGCTCGATGCTCTGTACTTTAGTGAAAACCGCATCTTGTTTGGAGGCTTGGTTGAGGAGATAAAGCAATCGAAAGATAATTTGTGATGGGCTGGGTCGAAATTCTGTAATTTTACTTTTTGACACAATTTTCTCGAAAAACTGAAAAAAAAAATCATTTTTGAGATTTATGCATCAATTGAAAGGCGGCGCGATGCTCTGTACTTTAGTGAAAACCGCATCTTGTTTGGAGGCTTGGTTGAGGAGATAAAGCAATCGAAAGATAATTTGTGATGGGCTGGGTCGAAATTCTGTAATTTTACTTTTTGACACAATTTTCTCGAAAAACTGAAGAAAAATCATTTTTGAGATTTATACATCAATTGAAAGGCGGCGCGATGCTCTGTACTTTATTGAAAACCGCATCTTGTTTGGAGGCTTGGTTGAGGAGATAAAGCAATCGAAAGATAATTTGTGATGGGCTGGGTCGAAATTCTGTAATTTTACTTTTTGACTAATTTTTCCGAAACGAGAGCTCGTAGAACCTTTTGGTTTGCAGTTGTGGGTAGAGCATTTAAATACCTTTCTTTTGATGTGTATTTTGATTGGGTGGGAAATAGTTTTGAAAATACTACTTTTTTTCGGCAAGGGGTTAGCCCACAATTTTCTCGAAAAACTGAAAAAAAATCATTTTTGAGATTTATACATCAATTGAAAGGCGGCGCGATGCTCTGTACTTTAGTGAAAACCGCATCTTGTTTGGAGGCTTGGTTGAGGAGATAAAGCAATCGAAAGATAATTTGTGATGGGCTGGGTCGAAATTCTTTAATTTTATAATTTTACTTTTTGACACAATTTTCTCGAAAAACTGAAAAAAAAAATCATTTTTGAGATTTATGCATCAATTGAAAGGCGGCGCGATGCTCTGTACTTTA
Source organism: Eupeodes latifasciatus (assembly GCA_920104205.1). Lineage (NCBI taxonomy): Eukaryota > Metazoa > Arthropoda > Insecta > Diptera > Syrphidae > Eupeodes > Eupeodes latifasciatus. The sequence continues at coordinate 9,799 of CAKKTC010000075.1, read as the reverse complement.
GTGAAAACCGCATCTTGTTTGGAGGCTTGGTTGAGGAGATAAAGCAATCGAAAGATAATTTGTGATGGGCTGGGTCGAAATTCTGTAATTTTACTTTTTGACACAATTTTCTCGAAAAACTGAAAAAAAAATCATTTTTGAGATTTATGCATCAATTGAAAGGCGGCGCGATGCTCTGTACTTTAGTGAAAACCGCATCTTGTTTGGAGGCTTGGTTGAGGAGATAAAGCAATCGAAAGATAATTTGTGATGGGCTGGGTCGAAATTCTGTAATTTTACTTTTTAACACAATTTTCTCGAAAAACTGAAGAAAAATCATTTTTGAGATTTATACATCAATTGAAAGGCGGCGCGATGCTCTGTACTTTATTGAAAACCGCATCTTGTTTGGAGGCTTGGTTGAGGAGATAAAGCAATCGAAAGATAATTTGTGATGGGCTGGGTCGAAATTCTCTAATTTTACTTTTTGACTAATTTTTCCGAAACGAGAGCTCGTAGAACCTTTTGGTTTGCAGTTGTGGGTAGAGCATTTAAATACCTTTCTTTTGATGTGTATTTTGATTGGGTGGGAAATAGTTTTGAAAATACTACTTTTTTTCGGCAAGGGGTTAGCCCACAATTTTCTCGAAAAACTGAAAAAAAATCATTTTTGAGATTTATGCATCAATTGAAAGGCGGCGCGATGCTCTGTACTTTAGTGAAAACCGCATCTTGTTTGGAGGCTTGGTTGAGGAGATAAAGCAATCGAAAGATAATTTGTGATGGGCTGGGTCGAAATTCTGTAATTTTACTTTTTGACACAATTTTCTCGAAAAACTGAAAAAAAATCATTTTTGAGATTTATACATCAATTGAAAGGCGGCGCGATGCTCTGTACTTTAGTGAAAACCGCATCTTGTTTGGAGGCTTGGTTGAGGAGATAAAGCAATCGAAAGATAATTTGTGATGGGCTGGGTCGAAATTCTGTAATTTTACTTTTTGACTAATTTTTCCGAAACGAGAGCTCGTAGAACCTTTTGGTTTGCAGTTGTGGGTAGAGCATTTAAATACCTTTCTTTTGATGTGTATTTTGATTGGGTGGGAAATAGTTTTGAAAATACTACTTTTTTTCGGCAAGGGGTTAGCCCACAATTTTCTCGAAAAACTGAAAAAAAATCATTTTTGAGATTTATACATCAATTGAAAGGCGGCGCGATGCTCTGTCCTTTAGTGAAAACCGCATCTTGTTTGGAGGCTTGGTTGAGGAGATAAAGCAATCGAAAGATAATTTGTGATGGGCTGGGTCGAAATTCTTTAATTTTATAATTTTACTTTTTGACACAATTTTCTCGAAAAACTGAAAAAAAAAATCATTTTTGAGATTTATACATCAATTGAAAGGCGGCTCGATGCTCTGTACTTTAGTGAAAACCGCATCTTGTTTGGAGGCTTGGTTGAGGAGATAAAGCAATCGAAAGATAATTTGTGATGGGCTGGGTCGAAATTCTGTAATTTTACTTTTTGACACAATTTTCTCGAAAAACTGAAAAAAAAAATCATTTTTGAGATTTATGCATCAATTGAAAGGCGGCGCGATGCTCTGTACTTTAGTGAAAACCGCATCTTGTTTGGAGGCTTGGTTGAGGAGATAAAGCAATCGAAAGATAATTTGTGATGGGCTGGGTCGAAATTCTGTAATTTTACTTTTTGACACAATTTTCTCGAAAAACTGAAGAAAAATCATTTTTGAGATTTATACATCAATTGAAAGGCGGCGCGATGCTCTGTACTTTATTGAAAACCGCATCTTGTTTGGAGGCTTGGTTGAGGAGATAAAGCAATCGAAAGATAATTTGTGATGGGCTGGGTCGAAATTCTGTAATTTTACTTTTTGACTAATTTTTCCGAAACGAGAGCTCGTAGAACCTTTTGGTTTGCAGTTGTGGGTAGAGCATTTAAATACCTTTCTTTTGATGTGTATTTTGATTGGGTGGGAAATAGTTTTGAAAATACTACTTTTTTTCGGCAAGGGGTTAGCCCACAATTTTCTCGAAAAACTGAAAAAAAAAAAATCATTTTTGAGATTTATGCATCAATTGAAAGGCGGAGCGATGCTCTGTACTTTAGTGAAAACCGCATCTTGTTTGGAGGCTTGGTTGAGGAGATAAAGCAAACGAAAGATAATTTGTGATGAGCTGGGTCGAAATTCTGTAATTTTACTTTTTGACTAATTTTTCCGAAACGAGAGCTCGTAGAACCTTTTGGTTTGCAGTTGTGGGTAGAGCATTTAAATACCTTTCTTTTGATGTGTATTTTGATTGGGTGGGAAATAGTTTTGAAAATACTACTTTTTTTCGGCAAGGGGTTAGCCCACAATTTTCTCGAAAAACTGAAAAAAAATCATTTTTGAGATTTATACATCAATTGAAAGGCGGCGCGATGCTCTGTACTTTAGTGAAAACCGCATCTTGTTTGGAGGCTTGGTTGAGGAGATAAAGCAATCGAAAGATAATTTGTGATGGGCTGGGTCGAAATTCTTTAATTTTATAATTTTACTTTTTGACACAATTTTCTCGAAAAACTGAAAAAAAAAATCATTTTTGAGATTTATGCATCAATTGAAAGGCGGCGCGATGCTCTGTACTTTAGTGAAAACCGCATTTTGTTTGGAGGCTTGGTTGAGGAGATAAAGCAATCGAAAGATAATTTGTGATGGGCTGGGTCGAAATTCTGTAATTTTACTTTTTGACACAATTTTCTCGAAAAACTGAAGAAAAATCATTTTTGAGATTTATACATCAATTGAAAGGCGGCGCGATGCTCTGTACTTTATTGAAAACCGCATCTTGTTTGGAGGCTTGGTTGAGGAGATAAAGCAATCGAAAGATAATTTGTGATGGGCTGGGTCGAAATTCTGTAATTTTACTTTTTGACTAATTTTTCCGAAACGAGAGCTCGTAGAACCTTTTGGTTTGCAGTTGTGGGTAGAGCATTTAAATACCTTTCTTTTGATGTGTATTTTGATTGGATGGGAAATAGTTTTGAAAATACTACTTTTTTTCGGCAAGGGGTTAGCCCACAATTTTCTCGAAAAACTGAAAAAAAATCATTTTTGAGATTTATGCATCAATTGAAAGGCGGCGCGATGCTCTGTACTTTAGTGAAAACCGCATCTTGTTTGGAGGCTTGGTTGAGGAGATAAAGCAATCGAAAGATAATTTGTGATGGGCTGGGTCGAAATTCTGTAATTTTACTTTTTGACACAATTTTCTCGAAAAACTGAAAAAAAAATCATTTTTGAGATTTATACATCAATTGAAAGGCGGCTCGATGCTCTGTACTTTAGTGAAAACCGCATCTTGTTTGGAGGCTTGGTTGAGGAGATAAAGCAATCGAAAGATAATTTGTGATGGGCTGGGTCGAAATTCTGTAATTTTACTTTTTGACTAATTTTTCCGAAACGAGAGCTCGTAGAACCTTTTGGTTTGCAGTTGTGGGTAGAGCATTTAAATACCTTTCTTTTGATGTGTATTTTGATTGGGTGGGAAATAGTTTTGAAAATACTACTTTTTTTCGGCAAGGGGTTAGCCCACAATTTTCTCGAAAAACTGAAAAAAAATCATTTTTGAGATTTATGCATCAATTGAAAGGCGGCGCGATGCTCTGTACTTTAGTGAAAACCGCATCTTGTTTGGAGGCTTGGTTGAGGAGATAAAGCAATCGAAAGATAATTTGTGATGGGCTGGGTCGAAATTCTGTAATTTTACTTTTTGACACAATTTTCTCGAAAAACTGAAAAAAAATCATTTTTGAGATTTATACATCAATTGAAAGGCGGCGCGATGCTCTGTACTTTAGTGAAAACCGCATCTTGTTTGGAGGCTTGGTTGAGGAGATAAAGCAATCGAAAGATAATTTGTGATGGGCTGGGTCGAAATTCTGTAATTTTACTTTTTGACTAATTTTTCCGAAACGAGAGCTCGTAGAACCTTTTGGTTTGCAGTTGTGCGTAGAGCATTTAAATACCTTTCTTTTGATGTGTATTTTGATTGGGTGGGAAATAGTTTTGAAAATACTACTTTTTTTCGGCAAGGGGTTAGCCCACAATTTTCTCGAAAAACTGAAAAAAAATCATTTTTGAGATTTATGCATCAATTGAAAGGCGGCGCGATGCTCTGTACTTTAGTGAAAACCGCATCTTGTTTGGAGGCTTGGTTGAGGAGATAAAGCAATCGAAAGATAATTTGTGATGGGCTGGGTCGAAATTCTGTAATTTTACTTTTTGACACAATTTTCTCGAAAAACTGAAAAAAAATCATTTTTGAGATTTATACATCAATTGAAAGGCGGCGCGATGCTCTGTACTTTAGTGAAAACCGCATCTTGTTTGGAGGCTTGGTTGAGGAGATAAAGCAATCGAAAGATAATTTGTGATGGGCTGGGTCGAAATTCTGTAATTTTACTTTTTGACACAATTTTCTCGAAAAACTGAAAAAAAATCATTTTTGAGATTTATACATCAATTGAAAGGCGGCGCGATGCTCTGTACTTTAGTGAAAACCGCATCTTGTTTGGAGGCTTGGTTGAGGAGATAAAGCAATCGAAAGATAATTTGTGATGGGCTGGGTCGAAATTCTGTAATTTTACTTTTTGACTAATTTTTCCGAAACGAGAGCTCGTAGAACCTTTTGGTTTGCAGTTGTGGGTAGAGCATTTAAATACCTTTCTTTTGATGTGTATTTTGATTGGGTGGGAAATAGTTTTGAAAATACTACTTTTTTTCGGCAAGGGGTTAGCCCACAATTTTCTCGAAAAACTGAAAAAAAATCATTTTTGAGATTTATGCATCAATTGAAAGGCGGCGCGATGCTCTGTACTTTAGTGAAAACCGCATCTTGTTTGGAGGCTTAGTTGAGGAGATAAAGCAAACGAAAGATAATTTGTGATGGGCTGGGTCGAAATTCTGTAATTTTACTTTTTGACTAATTTTTCCGAAACGAGAGCTCGTAGAACCTTTTGGTTTGCAGTTGTGGGTAGAGCATTTAAATACCTTTCTTTTGATGTGTATTTTGATTGGGTGGGAAATAGTTTTGAAAATACTACTTTTTTTCGGCAAGGGGTTAGCCCACAATTTTCTCGAAAAACTGAAAAAAATCATTTTTGAGATTTATACATCAATTGAAAGGCGGCGCGATGCTCTGTACTTTAGTGAAAACCGCATCTTGTTTGGAGGCTTGGTTGAGGAGATAAAGCAATCGAAAGATAATTTGTGATGGGCTGGGTCGAAATTCTGTAATTTTACTTTTTGACACAATTTTCTCGAAAAACTGAAGAAAAATCATTTTTGAGATTTATACATCACTTGAAAGGCGGCGCGATGCTCTGTTCTTTATTGAAAACCGCATCTTGTTTGGAGGCTTGGTTGAGGAGATAAAGCAATCGAAAGATAATTTGTGATGGGCTGGGTCGAAATTCTGTAATTTTACTTTTTGACTAAATTTTTCCGAAACGAGAGCTCGTAGAACCTTTTGGTTTGCAGTTGTGGGTAGAGCATTTAAATACCTTTCTTTTGATGTGTATTTTGATTGGGTGGGAAATAGTTTTGAAAATACTACTTTTTTTCGGCAAGGGGTTAGCCCATAATTTTCTCGAAAAACTGAAAAAAAATCATTTTTGAGATTTATACATCAATTGAAAGGCGGCGCGATGCTCTGTACTTTAGTGAAAACCGCATCTTGTTTGGAGGCTTGGTTGAGGAGATAAAGCAATCGAAAGATAATTTGTGATGGGCTGGGTCGAAATTCTTTAATTTTATAATTTTACTTTTTGACACAATTTTCTCGAAAAACTGAAAAAAAAAATCATTTTTGAGATTTATACATCAATTGAAAGGCGGCTCGATGCTCTGTACTTTAGTGAAAACCGCATCTTGTTTGGAGGCTTGGTTGAGGAGATAAAGCAATCGAAAGATAATTTGTGATGGGCTGGGTCGAAATTCTGTAATTTTACTTTTTGACTAATTTTTCCGAAACGAGAGCTCGTAGAACCTTTTGGTTTGCAGTTGTGGGTAGAGCATTTAAATACCTTTCTTTTGATGTGTATTTTGATTGGGTGGGAAATAGTTTTGAAAATACTACTTTTTTTCGGCAAGGGGTTAGCCCACAATTTTCTCGAAAAACTGAAAAAAAATCATTTTTGAGATTTATGCATCAATTGAAAGGCGGCGCGATGCTCTGTACTTTAGTGAAAACCGCATCTTGTTTGGAGGCTTGGTTGAGGAGATAAAGCAATCGAAAAATAATTTGTGATGGGCTGGGTCGAAATTCTGTAATTTTACTTTTTGACACAATTTTCTCGAAAAACTGAAAAAAAATCATTTTTGAGATTTATACATCAATTGAAAGGCGGCGCGATGCTCTGTACTTTAGTGAAAACCGCATCTTGTTTGGAGGCTTGGTTGAGGAGATAAAGCAATCGAAAGATAATTTGTGATGGGCTGGGTCGAAATTCTGTAATTTTACTTTTTGACTAATTTTTCCGAAACGAGAGCTCGTAGAACCTTTTGGTTTGCAGTTGTGGGTAGAGCATTTAAATACCTTTCTTTTGATGTGTATTTTGATTGGGTGGGAAATAGTTTTGAAAATACTACTTTTTTTCGGCAAGGGGTTAGCCCACAATTTTCTCGAAAAACTGAAAAAAAAAATCATTTTTGAGATTTATGCATCAATTGAAAGGCGGCGCGATGCTCTGTACTTTAGTGAAAACCGCATCTTGTTTGGAGGCTTGGTTGAGGAGATAAAGCAAACGAAAGATAATTTGTGATGGGCTGGGTCGAAATTCTGTAATTTTACTTTTTGACTAATTTTTCCGAAACGAGAGCTCGTAGAACCTTTTGGTTTGCAGTTGTGGGTAGAGCATTTAAATACCTTTCTTTTGATGTGTATTTTGATTGGGTGGGAAATAGTTTTGAAAATACTACTTTTTTTCGGCAAGGGGTTAGCCCACAATTTTCTCGAAAAACTGAAAAAAATCATTTTTGAGATTTTTGCATCAATTGAAAGGCGGCGCGATGCTCTGTACTTTAGTGAAAACCGCATCTTGTTTGGAGGCTTGGTTGAGGAGATAAAGCAATCGAAAGATAATTTGTGATGGGCTGGGTCGAAATTCTGTAATTTTACTTTTTGACACAATTTTCTCGAAAAACTGAAGAAAAATCATTTTTGAGATTTATACATCAATTGAAAGGCGGCGCGATGCTCTGTACTTTATTGAAAACCGCATCTTGTTTGGAGGCTTGGTTGAGGAGATAAAGCAATCGAAAGATAATTTGTGATGGGCTGGGTCGAAATTCTGTAATTTTACTTTTTGACTAATTTTTCCGAAACGAGAGCTCGTAGAACCTTTTGGTTTGCAGTTGTGGGTAGAGCATTTAAATACCTTTCTTTTGATGTGTATTTTGATTGGGTGGGAAATAGTTTTGAAAATACTACTTTTTTTCGGCAAGGGGTTAGCCCACAATTTTCTCGAAAAACTGAAAAAAAATCATTTTTGAGATTTATACATCAATTGAAAGGCGGCGCGATGCTCTGTACTTTAGTGAAAACCGCATCTTGTTTGGAGGCTTGGTTGAGGAGATAAAGCAATCGAAAGATAATTTGTGATGGGCTGGGTCGAAATTCTTTAATTTTATAATTTTACTTTTTGACACAATTTTCTCGAAAAACTGAAAAAAAAATCATTTTTGAGATTTATACATCAATTGAAAGGCGGCTCGATGCTCTGTACTTTAGTGAAAACCGCATCTTGTTTGGAGGCTTGGTTGAGGAGATAAAGCAATCGAAAGATAATTTGTGATGGGCTGGGTCGAAATTCTGTAATTTTACTTTTTGACTAATTTTTCCGAAACGAGAGCTCGTAGAACCTTTTGGTTTGCAGTTGTGGGTAGAGCATTTAAATACCTTTCTTTTGATGTGTATTTTGATTGGGTGGGAAATAGTTTTGAAAATACTACTTTTTTTCGGCAAGGGGTTAGCCCACAATTTTCTCGAAAAACTGAAAAAAAAAAATCATTTTTGAGATTTATGCATCAATTGAAAGGCGGCGCGATGCTCTGTACTTTAGTGAAAACCGCATCTTGTTTGGAGGCTTGGTTGAGGAGATAAAGCAAACGAAAGATAATTTGTGATGGGCTGGGTCGAAATTCTGTAATTTTACTTTTTGACTAATTTTTCCGAAACGAGAGCTCGTAGAACCTTTTGGTTTGCAGTTGTGGGTAGAGCATTTAAATACCTTTCTTTTGATATGTATTTTGATTGGGTGGGAATTAGTTTTGAAAATACTACTTTTTTTCGGCAAGGGGTTATAGCCCACAATTTTCTCGAAAAACTGAAAACTGGTTGAGGAGATAAAGCAATCGAAAGATAATTTGTGATGGGCTGGGTCGAAATTCTGTAATTTTACTTTTTGACACAATTTTCTCGAAAAACTGAAAAAAAATCATTTTTGAGATTTATACATCAATTGAAAGGCGGCGCGATGCTCTGTACTTTAGTGAAAACCGCATCTTGTTTGGAGGCTTGGTTGAGGAGATAAAGCAATCGAAAGATAATTTGTGATGGGCTGGGTCGAAATTCTGTAATTTTACTTTTTGACACAATTTTCTCGAAAAACTGAAAAAAAATCATTTTTGAGATTTATACATCAATTGAAAGGCGGCGCGATGCTCTGTACTTTAGTGAAAACCGCATCTTGTTTGGAGGCTTGGTTGAGGAGATAAAGCAATCGAAAGATAATTTGTGATGGGCTGGGTCGAAATTCTGTAATTTTACTTTTTGACTAATTTTTCCGAAACGAGAGCTCGTAGAACCTTTTGGTTTGCAGTTGTGGGTAGAGCATTTAAATACCTTTCTTTTGATGTGTATTTTGATTGGGTGGGAAATAGTTTTGAAAATACTACTTTTTTTCGGCAAGGGGTTAGCCCACAATTTTCTCGAAAACTGAAAAAAAATCATTTTTGAGATTTATGCATCAATTGAAAGGCGGCGCGATGCTCTGTACTTTAGTGAAAACCGCATCTTGTTTGGAGGCTTAGTTGAGGAGATAAAGCAAACGAAAGATAATTTGTGATGGGCTGGGTCGAAATTCTGTAATTTTACTTTTTGACTAATTTTTCCGAAACGAGAGCTCGTAGAACCTTTTGGTTTGCAGTTGTGGGTAGAGCATTTAAATACCTTTCTTTTGATGTGTATTTTGATTGGGTGGGAAATAGTTTTGAAAATACTACTTTTTTTCGGCAAGGGGTTAGCCCACAATTTTCTCGAAAAACTGAAAAAAATCATTTTTGAGATTTATACATCAATTGAAAGGCGGCGCGATGCTCTGTACTTTAGTGAAAACCGCATCTTGTTTGGAGGCTTGGTTGAGGAGATAAAGCAATCGAAAGATAATTTGTGATGGGCTGGGTCGAAATTCTGTAATTTTACTTTTTGACACAATTTTCTCGAAAAACTGAAGAAAAATCATTTTTGAGATTTATACATCACTTGAAAGGCGGCGCGATGCTCTGTTCTTTATTGAAAACCGCATCTTGTTTGGAGGCTTGGTTGAGGAGATAAAGCAATCGAAAGATAATTTGTGATGGGCTGGGTCGAAATTCTGTAATTTTACTTTTTGACTAAATTTTTCCGAAACGAGAGCTCGTAGAACCTTTTGGTTTGCAGTTGTGGGTAGAGCATTTAAATACCTTTCTTTTGATGTGTATTTTGATTGGGTGGGAAATAGTTTTGAAAATACTACTTTTTTTCGGCAAGGGGTAGCCCAT